>JACBAH010007459.1:0-31879 GCA_014282315.1 Neospermospora avenae | reverse complement strand
GTTGAAGGTGAAATGCACTGTTCAGTCTTTGGCTCTCAATATGAATGTTGAGTTAGGTCAGCTTGGTGATTCGCCTTCATGAAGAAATTACTACGTAGCTCCGTCTCCAGTCGATACAAAATTAAGACTTTCTTCAAAGTCTTGAGCAAACTATTGCCGAGAATATTCTCCGCGAGATGGAAACATTATAGAATGAACGTTTGGATGGAGTGAATCCCGGTAACAAAGAGACAAGTGTGCGGCCGCACATACGTCAGAGACAGCGTATGGAGATTTGGGTACAGCAATCAATCGCATTCCTTCGTAGCTAGGCAGACCAGCGAAAGTAATCCCATCCGCTTCAATGAAGCCATCACCGTCCCCTCCCCATATCAATCTGCCTGAGCGCCATCAATTTGACGGTCCGGGTCCCTTCAACCCGCCTGAGGAAGCGGTGTCAAGCGCGGTAAGTCAATGGGACTCGAGAAAACAAAGCTCTAGGGTTTGGTGTGAGAACAGCTGGACAAAGACTGATTTTTCGATCGTTAGAGCGACACAGAATATCAGCATGCTTTAGAGGTACGTACAAGCAAATGTGGTCCAAAATGTCTAACTATTGCTGAACCTTGAACCAAAAGGTAATATTTGATCCTCAAAACTCGCATCGGCGCAAGAGCTCAATTGTCACGACCGAGAACCCCGCTAGCATCTCCCAAAGACGACAGAATACCGAATGCTTCGTACACACACTGCTCGAGAACCAAAGAAAGCATGGAAGTTCCCACAGTGGAGCCCTGGACGGCATCGTAGAAACCCTGGAGAATAGACGGATAGACAGTGGTTCTGGGATCGCAGACAAGAACACTCTGGTGGAGCACAAGGGTGGCAGTAAAGCAGAAAATGACATTGATATCGGACAGGAGGATGAGGAGGCCTGGAAGCAAAAAATCGAAGCCAGCCAAAAACGTGGAGGAGACAAGATGGAGGTGGTATCTGGTGAAGATCCCAATGCGCTGCATAGTCGTCTTCTTACGAAGAAGCAGCTATCTGATATGGCTTGGGGTGTGAGAGAATTGAGCAAGCGCTTGGGTAGTATCAGACTGAAGCTCAAAGTTCGCACAGTGTTTCTGCTCACAAAAGCCCACGACGAGACTCTGATCGGCAATACAAGAGATGTTGTAAAGTGGTTGTTAAGCCCAGAACGAGAGGTTAGGTACACCGTTTGGGTCGAAGACAACTTGAGGGACAATAAAAAGTTCAATTCCCAGGGACTCATGAAGGAAATGAAAGACCTTTATGCCTCCAAGAACGAGGATGATGTCAAGCTAGAGAGACGTTTGAGATACTGGAATAACGAGATATGCCGGACAAGGCCACATACTTTCGACTTTGTGGTAACCCTCGGAGGGGACGGAACAGTTCTCTACGCCAGTTGGCTTTTTCAACGAATTGTCCCTCCAGTCCTGAGTTTTGCCTTGGGCAGTCTAGGATTCCTTACGAAATTCGATTACGAGGATTTTCCAGAGCATTTGACGAAAGCATTTAGAGATGGTGTTACTATTAGTCTTCGGCTCAGATTCGAAGGGACTGTCATGAGGAGCCAAAAACGTAAAAAGCCAAGGATCGAGAACGGAGGAAAGAAAGCAGACTCCTCAGACAACACTCCTAACGAGGAGCAGGAAGAGGATGAGGAAGAGTACGACGCGTCAAGAGACCTGGTAGAAGAGCTAGTAGGGGAGGAGAAAGAGGACGAGAGGACCCATCGACCAGACGGCACTTATGAGATCTTAAACGATATTGTGGTTGACCGAGGGCCAAATCCAAGTAAGCTCTCCTGACTTCGAGAAGCGATTAGCTGAAGCTAATCCTCGCAGCAATGTCGTCAACTGAGATCTTTGGTGACGACGAGCATTTCACCTCTGTGCAAGCAGACGGAGTTTGCGTCGCTACACCTACAGGATCTACAGCATACAACCTCGCCGCTGGTGGCTCTCTCTGTCACCCCGAGAACCCGGTCATCCTCGTAACAGCAATATGTGCACATACATTATCCTTCAGGCCTATTATCTTGCCTGACACCATCGTTCTTCGTGTTGGCGTTCCTTACGATGCTAGAACAAGTAGTTGGGCTAGTTTTGACGGCAGGGAGAGAGTCGAGCTCAGGCCGGGGGATTATGTGACTATCAGTGCTTCGAGATATCCCTTTGCAAATGTCATGCCGCAAGGGAGGAGATCTGAGGATTGGGTCAACAGCATCAGCGGAAAGTTGGGGTGGAATACTAGACAGAGGCAGAAGAGCTACAAGGAGTGGTCCAAGTAGATCGTCTTATATATCTGTATCTGAAAAAATATAAAGCAGATTACCAACTCGGATTTCAATCAGATGATGACACTAGAGGCACTTCTAGCAGCAGCAGCGCTTCCGTTCATGCCTCTGCTCTTTTGACTCAATTATCCCTCCTCGGCGAGTTAGAGGCTTCCTGCAGTCAGCCTACGTTCCGATGGCTTATGTATTTACACAGTTTTTTTTTTTGCTGTCCTAGACAAATCAACAAATTCAAGCAAGCTTCAAGTCATCGTAGGAGTTTGACAGCATCAGCGACGATAAGCCCACTACACATCTCATCAACATAGAATATTCTGGAAATCACCACTATCGCTATACGATTGCTCGCTCTTTAAAACTCGTTCATATTGTGGGTGCCTTTATCTCTACTACCTATGCTTGTTTGTGCCTCTACCAGATTTCTGGAAATTTTATCACTATTAGAGCTTCTTAAGGGCCGATCCGCGTCTTGAAAGTTGGGATAAGTGAACTCAATTCCGATCTACAGGGATTAATGGACCAAAAGTAGTCACAAGGCTTCATGAAATTGCAAAGGAGCTATCGATATGCCAAAGAAACCACTTCAGCGGAGAAGTTGCATCTTGATCAGGATTTCGATACTCAACTTGGAATATCATAGAGCTGAGTGCGAACCATGTTCCCTCTGAAGTCTATGTATTTGCGTTCTCTGTACCAAGCAGGATGAAACCAAATATAAAGACCGCAGAAAAGATATGATAGTGGAACTGCCATTGAGACTGGCTCAGTGCGTTTATGGATGAATAGAGATACAGTTTAAGGTCGAGTTGAAATTACCATATGTGGAAACTATTCATTGTACGCATCGTTGCAGTTTGTTTGAGAACATGTCCCGATTCTGGCTTGTTACTAAATAAGAACCTGAGCAACATACAAATATCTTACAGTTTCGAGATCACCTACATCGGAGACGAATCTACCATATTGAAATTGGTTTAGTGGCATATGATGGGTAGGACTTCTTTGCTTTTGCATTATAATCTCCATTGAGCACAACTTACGATTTTTATTATTATTACCAAACCATGGCGATATTCCACTTTGAAGGAATGTAGCAACCCGTCAACATGTTGGCGTATGTAATTACATGATGGGAGTGGCTAGATGGTATGATACAAAGTATTGGTGACATAGCTCGCATGGAGAAGAGATGTCACCGTACGGTTGTGAAAATACTGAGAGCATGATGGATTCTAAGAAAGACAACAGGCCAGTCGGACTAATTGACATCAAATAATTGAGCAATCATCAAGGTGTATGAAAGAAAATGAGGTTGCCCGTCCTCGACAGTCTACACACTCGAATGCAGCCCTTGTGTCCTCTGCTGAGTCCACGGGTTGGAGTGGAAAAGAAGTTCAGGCACCTTTATAAGCCTAGAGAAATACAGTAGGGAACAGAACCTGAGATAGCTCTCGCAAACCCCACAGTCAATTCTTCCGTTTATCGCCCTCTGGTTGAAAGGCTTAGTCATTGTCTTGGTAAAATGTAATTGAAAAGGTCGACGACGTTTCAGTGTCGTACGTTCCGACACAAAGTAGAGAAACAACTAAGCCATCGTTCCGAGTCGCTTTGCTCTAAAAACAATATCTGGACATTCCTCAAGATGTGATCATACGAGAGCTCCAGAGAGATGCCTAAAAAGGCTATACGGGCTCACCTGATACCCTCAGAGTACACCACATTGTTGCTCAATTCGTGTCTCCAGGGATGCCACACAAGCATTTCAACGTCACCTATGATCATCAGTTGCTTCGCTGGATTGTGGACAGAGCTGTATTGAATCAATGCGTGAATTGTCCATTGTACGTGTCCAGGGCAATAGCAAGGTAAACCCAGATCAATTCTAGAAAGCGACTTTTGCATCGAAGAACGTTCTATCGTCCGGCAATCCATCGAATAACTGTTCGAGTCTCCCCATCCTTTCGAAATGCCCTCCAAGCTCAAATCTGATCGACCATCCCAAACTCCATGCCATGAGTAAAGCCCCAATCCAGTTCCACTGCCCTTACGCACAAATCGACGCAGGGTTCCTTGCCATTGTGGTACTTTAACGGTGCTGCCGAGAGTGTTAGAACTGCGCTACAATGTAGACCCAGGTGTAAGTCCAGGCTCCATGTCGCATACCTTGACAAATCCGATATCAGCGGCCTTCTCACGGAAGCATTGACGGCAGATGTTGAGGCCGTATTTTCTGATGAGACCGGCCTTGTGTGTGCATACACGGCTGCGATACAGTTAGCCTCCTGTCCTTCAATCTGCCAGCACTTCTGTTCCTCCTATCCCGTCCTCTCATCTTTGAGCTCCCCATCCATTTCCCAGACAAGTTCTATATATCGAAATTGACGTACCAGGCGCGGGCACCCTTGCCGTAGGTTCGGGGACGCGAGTTCCAGACGGATTCGTGGGACATATTGGCGACTTTTTGAAGATCTGCAGTCGAGACTTATTAGAATTCTCTTCGACAAAATGGCGAGCTCGTGAAGAGATCGCAGACCAGATCGGAGGTTTACGTACTACGCGGATTGCGAGGTGTCTTGAGTCGGGGCGATTGAAGTTGTTGTCGATAGGAATTTCGTGGATTCTGAAGATGCTCGTCCCGCTCGGAGAGTGTGCGGTCGCTTATTCAATTTGATAGGGTGGCTAAGCGGAAGACGCTAATATCGTAAAATCGTTCTTCCGAAATCTTATCTATCCACACTTCCACAGCCGCCCTGCTATTCGTCTCGGACCCGACTGCTCCAGAACCTTTCCTGGCTAAGTATTTATCAGAAATGGAAAGCAACCAGATAGATCTAATTCTTAGAATTCTACAACAGCTTAACTCACTTTTTAGCATAAGAGTTTTCAAGCTCAGACTAGAAACTCGAGCTAAGTACCTACGCAACGGTTATCATTTCACTTCTCCACCTCATTAGTAGGAGGTGTTGGGCCAAAAGGGCTAAGAAGGAGATTCATTCTCCGAGGGCTCCCATCAGGTCACTAGATTCTAGTTTCTTTAGTTCTCTCCTCAGCGTGGCTGACTTTATTCTACTTGCAGTTCTGCGCATAGAGCTCTTCCAATGCTGTGTTTGCCGTTTACAATTGGTCTCTCGCTGCTTCAAGTCATGTTACATATAAGGTAAGTGGTCAAATTTGGCTAGGTTTGAGTATTAGCCACCTCAGACTTTTGCTGAGTACCAACTTTGTAAGTGGAAGACCGTCCATGGCATTGGACAGTACGTCTCGCTTTGGTAGGGCGTTATGCGGATATGATACACCATGCGCTACATCACAACATCCTTCATGATCTTGATCGAGACTTCCAAGCTAGAATACTTTTATCATATTACGGAAGAAGTCTCTAGTCTGGCAAGTGTGCTTGGGTAGTCGAGATGTAACGCGATCTTTGGAACTTCAGTCACTGTGCGAGACTGCTCGCATGGTTGCTCGAGGGAGTGAATGTGACACTTTGCTAGAGAAACTTGAGCATATCTTACCGGCATTGAGTTGTGCCCGCGGAAGTTTCCCCAGGGATTCTAGTCATTTGCAAACACAGCAGCATCTCAACAATCTAACCACATTGTCTTAACAGGATAGTGCCACACAACAACAAAAAAATATCTCCGTTACGTTCCTATTTAGTGCACAGCCCGATGGAAACTCTTTTCGTAAAGATACTCTTCTTCTCTCATAACTCACAATGCTGTAAGAACGATTTGCTGCCTCCATAACAGATGTCCTTCAAGGCTACATTACGCTGTACCGGTGTAGCACAGCTTACTCCATGACCCGACTACAATACAAGGCAAATCTCTGATTGAAGTTCAGAATCTGCGACGGGACTTTACTCAAGCAATAGACTGAAACTTCGAGATTGTTTACTTCCACGGGCATGAATTGAGCCAGCCTCGCTTATCTTATGAGATCCTGACTGGCTAAATACATTTCATTGTTTGTTTACTTTTACACTTTTTTGAGAATTGTAGATTAAGAAAACTCCCTCAGTTGCAAAGTCTTATGTCATTGTCCTAATTGGACATTTGATACAGTGGAAGCTTGATGAAATTGATGATTGGCCGACTTGAAATGCGAACTTTCAGCCCCGAGAAGCATGCCCAGAGAACCAACGTCAGTATGCAGGGATTAGCACGCTACTGCTGTGTGGAGCTTGCGCCTCGCAAACTCCCAGCAACCTCATCATCAACGACTATATATTGAGCTTGATAGGTATAATACCTGTACGACTATCGCATCACTTTCATTCAATCTTCTTACTGCTGGACGCCTTGCTGTCGAGTGGGCGATTGTAACACAATGTCGCTTTTTGGATCCTCGCCTGACCAGCCTAGCCCAGCGCAAGCTTCCAAGGCACGAAATTCCCTCTTCGACGACGAGCCCAGCCCTGCTCCAGGATCCAAATCTTCCCTCTTCGCAGATGATGAAAGTGCTCCAGGCTCATCGCCATGGGGTATGCCAACTCCGAAAAAGTCTGGGCGAGGGGAGGTAGTTAGAACTCTACTTCCTGCCGGAGCTGTGCCCGATAGTTACATCGATACGTTTGACAACTTGATCAATGATGGAGATAACAATGGAAGCAAGCTTACTGTTGCTGGAATAACAAAAGTATTGAGCGCCAGTAAACTCGGTGCAGATGAGCAAAGCCGTATTGTGAGCATTATCGCTTCTGGAGGGCAGCTGTCCGACATATCCAGGAACGAGTTCAATGTGTTGCTTGCTTTGATCGGGTTGGCGCAAGAACATGAGGATATCACCTTAGATAGTGTTGATGAAAGAAGAAGGAGTCAGTTGTCTTCGCCGATCCAGTCCACCCCATATATGCTTATGCTCTACAGACCTGCCGGAACCCAATCTTCCCAGCTTCTCCACAACAATACCTGAAGTCGAAGATCTTGCTGCAAAGCCTCCGCAACAACCTGTTTCGCCTCCTCCAGCTCCAGTGTCCGACTCGCCTCAGAAACCGCGCACAATGCGGAAACAGTCGCTGGATTTTCCGGAGGCAGATCCCTGGGGTAGTCCAGCTTTGCACAGAGGCCACATTCATGAGGAAGATTCCCAGGAAAATGGAGCTTCAAGGTTAGGAAGTAATGGAACACATGCACCAGTTAGGACTACAAGCAATTTCACGACTACTTCAGCAGCTGGAACCAATGGATCATCGAACCAGCCAGTACAGGATCCATCTCCAGCACCAGTGGGCGGCGTTTGGGGCTCATATGATGGGAACACAGCTGAGCCATACATTGCTTCGAACGAGACTACAATTGGTGGGATCGGATTTGCGCCGCCTCGAGGTAGAGATGACCGTCCCGACCCTAATGAGCCAGTTCGTTCATTTGGTGGTGGACGAGGTTCAGCTGGAGCCGTCGAGGAGAATGTGGTTATCACTCTCTTGCCAGAGAAAGAAGGAATATTTATGTTCCAGCATCACAATTACCAGGTGGCAAGTATTCGTCGGAATAGCAAGGTTGTGAGGCGTTATAGTGACTTTGTCTGGCTCTTGGACTGTTTACAAAAACGATTTCCGTTTCGGCAATTGCCTTTGCTTCCTCCGAAGCGCGTTGGAGGTACGTGAATTGTCTATCTTCGAGAAAAAGTCCTGGTCTCCGGCACAGATTTCCAGAGAGACCTAAAATTCAGAGAACATCGATCTAATGCTAATGTTGTACAGTTAATGGAAGTCATCTCGCCGCCGACAACACGTTTATTGAGAAGAGACGAAGAGGACTGGTTCGCTTTACAAATGCTCTTGTCAGGCATCCAGTGTTATCTCAAGAGCAACTAGTCATCATGTTTTTGACTGTTCCGACTGTAAGATCCAAATACCCAAGTTAGATGTTCTCTAGCTAAGTTCAAGCTAATTAGCACCAGGAGCTTGCTGTATGGCGTAAGCAAGCTACTATCTCTGTTCAGGAAGAGTTCACTGGCAAGCCGCTCCCGCCTGGGTTAGAAGATTCCTTAGCGCCGACTTTGAACGAACTCTTTGAGCGTACAAGAACTGGTGTACGTCGATCGGCGGAAGTATACATCAATTTATGTAACCTGATGGATCGACTCTCCAAGCGAAATGAGGGCTTAGCTGCGGATCAATTGAGACTATCTCTCTCTTTGCAGTTATTGATTGAATCGTCTGCAGACACGTATGCTACAGATACTAACGATGTCCCCTTACTTAACGAGGGACTCAATGCTAGTGCGAAGCATCTTTCAAACAGTCAGACGCTCTTGGAGGATGAGGCAAGAGCCTGGGAGCAGGGTGTGCTGGAAGACTTGAAGAGGCAACGTGACGCTTTGGTCAGCATGAGAGAGATGTTTGACAGACGGGATCGTTACGACAAAGACAACATCCCATCTCTCGAACGGCGTATACAGAGTAACGAAACCAAGCTCGTTACCATTCGACAAAAGCCTGACGGTCTGGTGAAACCTGGAGAGATAGAAAAGGTTACCGAGGCCATTATCAAGGCAAGTTTGATTCTGCCCCACCTGACAACATTTTCTAATATAGAGAAGGACAAGGAGTCTATTGTAGCCCAACACGCTCGTGGGGTCTTCATCAAAGAATGCATACGAGATGAGCTAGTGTTCTTCCAGCAGTCCCAGTACCATGTCAGCCGATGGAACCAAGACTGGGCCCAAGAGCGTGTGAAATACTCCGAGTTGCAAGCAGATAACTGGAAGCAGCTTCACGAGGAGTTGGAGAGTATGCCATTAAGCGCCTAGGGGTCGGTGCTCACATATGTCTTGCTTAGCGGGTTCGATGCATATAATTCTTGCTACGCGTGCATCATGAATAGTAGTATTCACGCTTGATTTTGGTGGTTCGATGAGCGCTTGTATAGGTAAGGTAGTTGGCAACAGCGATGGAGCATTATGAAACTAGTGAATAATAATAATCTGCTCACAAATCGTCTTTTACTCACAAGCCGTCAATTTTTCTTTCCCTGAACAAGTTTTCGCTACCTCAAAAATTACACCAACACTAAATTCTGAAGCCCGAGAATAGAGTCGCATTTCTGCGATCCGCAAGGAACACGCGAACTCGAGCTATACCAAAGCAAGCTCTGGCTTAGAAGCTGAGTTCCATTTGTACCCCGCCATTCACTGCGGGAGGCAGCAGCCGCAAGCTTGCCGGCCGCTCTTCGGCTATTCGATAAGTACCTGAGGGGAGGTAAGGCTATCTACAGCAACAAGGCGAAATTCTACTTCAATCACGTTCCCATCTCGTTCTGAAGTTCACCCACCATCTTCCACATTTCAATATTCGAAGTCTGCAACGCAACAGCAGTCCTCAATATGACGACCAAAACCAACCAGAAGGCTCTGGTCAGCCAATTTATGTCCTTCACTGGAGCAAGTGAGAAAGTAGCTTCGAGAGTGAGTCCGTCAGACACAAAACGGAGAGAATAGAGCTGACTGCTTTCTCTTGTCCAGGTGCTCAAAAGTTCGAATTGGCAGCTGGATCAGGCCTGCGATAGGTAAGCGATTACTTTCACTATTTACACGAAGCCCAGAGATATTCCAAACTGGAAGGTTGAGATCGAGATCGAAAGCACCCCGCTAGGCAAAATACCTCGAAGCAGTTTATACAGACAGCACACCACCGTCGTATCCACAAAACCCTATACAAGTCCCTCGATTCATGTTTGAAACATGCTTTTGAAAGGAACTGAAGCCTACGTCATTGTGCCTTTGAGATTCGATTCCTAGACTTTGGAATCCGTACCCCGCCATGGATGCCAAGACTCAAATCACTTCAAAAAGTCCTTATGAAGCGGCCTGAAAATGGCATAGTCTCTATATTCAACTCAGACGTCAAAGATGCTATCGGGTCGCTGTCAAGAATCGGGGTCTGAGGTGGACGTCCATCACACGTTGAAGACCAGCTCGTAAGCGCGGCATGCGAACAGCCACCCTACTGACGACAAAGCGACCTCTGGATGGCACATCGCTCCCCAAGGTCACAACTTAATCATGGACTCGTGGAGAGCGGAAGCGCGCCATGAAAATTGTGGCCAGGAAAACTCACTATAGCAGCTGTGGCCCAATTTACAAGTCGACCCTCATTAGAATAACCACTTTGTTCACTCCCGAAGGCTTGAAGGAGCTGAAATCCTCTGAACAGAAAGCGTTTTTTTCCGAGTGCAATACCTTTGGCTTCATGGAATACTTCAATTTGTCATCGAATGGTTATGCTGACCACGGGTGGTATAGTTACTTCTTATCGATTGGATCAGCTCCATCCAAGGCCGACGATACTCTTTCATCGCTGTTCGAGAAGTACCGGGGTTGGTAGAATCCTCCATGTGGAGAGAACACAGGATTATCTAACTCTTTCAGTACCAACGGATGACGCTGGTGTAGCTACCGTGGATGGCACGATGAAGTACCTCGCCGACTTGGGTGTCAACTGTGAGAATGGAGAATTCTTGGTGGCACTTGAAATCGTACAATCACCCGCTCTTGGCGAGATGTCGAAAGATGCTTTCATACAGGCATGGAAGAGAATAGGGTAATCCTTTTCCAGTCCAAACGTATATTCTGAGCTAAATTACTTGATAGTGCAGAGACAATCTCTAAGCAGAAGACATATGTTGCCAGCCAAATCAGTTTGCTTTCAACTGACATGGCTCTTTTCAAACGGGTCTACAAGCATGCATTCGTCTGCTCCAAAGAAAAAAGTCAGAAGGCACTTCCACTGGAAAATGCAATTGTCTACTGGCAGTTGCTCTTTTCCCCTCCGGGCATGAAATGGATTACTCCCTCAGCCAATTGGTTACAGCTGTGGATCGACTTCATGTCGAAAAAGTGGACGAGGAGTGTCAACAAGGATATGTGGAACCAAACAGCACTGTTCTTCGAGAAGACGCTGCAGGATGAAACCTTAAGTTTCTGGAGTGAGGATGGTGCGTGGCCTGGGGTAATCGACCAGTTCGTGGAATTCGCCAAGAAAGAGAGGGGAGACGTGCCCGAAACCATGGAAACCGATTGATGGACTCCGAGATGTTTTCGGTACTCTCTGGGGATAGCGTTCTTCTTTAATTGCTCAGCGGGCTGCACGGCGGCGTTTTGAGGAAACTTGAGGGTTATACTGTAGTTCACGAGCATATGTGATAATTGGCAGCATGAATATCTTCTCCAACATCAATTGGGGATATTCCTACGATGGGATTCCAATTGTAAATTTCATCAATACAAAGTGCCTTAATTCGCCGTGCAATGCCCATCCCATCCATGTTGTACATATCGTGCTGCCATCAGAACTCCTCTCTCTGGTCCCACGGCATCTTCCCTCCAATCCTACTCGTTTTCTCCAAAGTGCCATCTCCAAGCTTCACCGAACTGAACTTGATCATCCGCGGATCTAAACCCAGCGTATTCCTCACATCGTCCTGAATCTTGCTCGATGCGTCATATCTCATTATGAAGTAGTGGCCGGTATTGTATTGCGCTTGATGCTTTCTCGTCTTCTTGGGCAGCATCCATGTTCCCCAGTTCTTGATTCCTCGTATCGTTCCACCGTTCTTTAGGATTATCGAGCCTGTTGTACGTGCAATTCTAAAATTCTGTTAGTTCATTGTGCTGGATAGAAGGCGAGTGAGGCGGCGCACTCTTTGACCTCCATAATGTTATGGGGCCGGACCTATTTCTGTTAGAATATAGTTCGGTCGGGGAATGTTTTTAACTCACAATTGCTATGAGTTCGTACAACATCTTGACGATGGCATTCACGATTGTGATGCTGTTGTAAAAGCTCCTGAAGTTGATACGTCCCATGCCAAATTTAAGGTTTACGGTGGAAAGATTCGCCGGTGCCCGAAAAAAAAAGTTGGTGGGGGTTTAGATCATATCGACTTCTCGATCATTTATCAGAATACTTTTCCTACCACTTCCACAATCAATTCACGACGCAATAATACGGAGCATTATGTCGAAACGCCCAGCGGAAGAGCACAATAATGGAGGTGTATCATTGAAGGGTGGCGATCGACCAGAGAGATCGGGCTTGGAAGATGAGGTGGGGGAATTCGAGGATGAATTTGAGGACGAGTATGAGAGTGAGGATGAAATACTGGAGGCAGGAGTTGATGGCAGGCCAGACGAGGAGAGGGAAGCCGAGGAGAAAGCCGGTGAGTTCGCGTTGGGACAAATACAATTTTTCGATATGAAGCTATGGGCATTCACTGATGTCCGTCCTAGAAGCCATGGATGTGGACCAGCAAACATTTATCGTCGGCAGAAACAAGCTGGAGCCAGGTCAGACTTTGTCACCAGATCTCTCAACATACGAAATGCTACACGCTTTAAGTACGCCATGGCCCTGTCTGTCCTTCGACATTGTCAAAGATAGCTTGGGAGACAACCGAAAGACGTACCCCGCGACGATGTACGCTGTCGCTGGAACACAAGCAGAGGGTAGACGGTCGAAGGAGAATCAATTGATGGTCATGAAGTTCAGTGGTCTCAGCAGAATGGAGCGGAATCAAGACGATGAAGACTCGTCCGATGACGAGGACGAGGATGCGGATCCAATTCTGGAATCTGCTTCAATTCCTTTCACATCTGCCACAAATCGTATTCGTGCCCACCAGATACCTGCCTCAAATTCTTCCAAGCCTCCCACAACTTTGACAGCTTCAATGACTGAAGCTGGTCAAGTTCTGATCCATGATGTTACTCCTCACCTCGCTTCCTTCGACACTCCTGGAACTGTCATCACACCGCAGCAAAATAAGCCACTATCCACGCTGAAAATGCACAAATCAGAAGGATATGGTCTCGACTGGTCGCCTCTGGTATCAACTGGAAAGTTGGTTACGGGTGATAATGACGGAAATATATATGTTACGACGAGAACAGACGGCGAGCGTTGGGAGACTGATTCGCGTCCGTTTACTGGCCATACTGGAAGCGTCGAAGAGCTTCAGTGGAGTCCGTCTGAGCGAAACGTATTTGCTTCCGCTTCAAGTGACGGTACCATCAAGGTCTGGGATGTCCGAAGTAAAAGCAGAACAGCAGCACTTAGCGTCCAAGTCAGTGACACGGATGTTAATGTCATGTCATGGTCTCACCAGACCTCGCATTTACTCGCATCTGGAGCAGACGATGGGGTCTGGGCCGTATGGGACCTTCGTCAATGGAAGCCTAATACCTCCTCGGCATCTCCAAGACCCACTCCAGTGGCAAGTTTTAACTTTCACAAGGAACAAATCACCAGTGTGGAGTGGCACCCAACGGACGACAGTATCGTAGCAGTTGCTGCTGGCGATAACACGTTGACCTTGTGGGATCTAGCAGTGGAGCTTGATGACGAGGAGAGTAAGGATACGGCTGGCGTGACGGAGGTACCTCCCCAATTGCTCTTCGTCCACTATATGGAGAAGGTCAAGGAGTTGCATTTCCATCCACAAATACCCGGTTGTTTAGTAGGCACTGGAGAAGCATTCAATGTGTTCAAGACTATTAGTGTTTAGACTCACAATGAAGATATCACAAATGCCAAAACCCGTGGCCAGTGGTTGTTTTCGTTGCAGTCATCTTACCTACAAAGTGAGGGCTCCCAACATATCGGGGTGGTTACATTGATTAGTCGTCCATTCATAGACGGTAAGATGACAGTCAACTTGCCTATTAGGCATACCAGATTCCACCTTCTCCCCATGCAGAAGGTCCAAATGCACCAGCGCCTCATCATGCATCTCTCCACAAATTGAAGGATCGGACGTCCCCGAAAATCTTCGAGAACCCAGTCAAATCACGGGGATCTTTCGATCGTTGGGGATGATCTATAGCGGCGAATCATCCAGAAAAGGGAAATAGAGGCCGAGATGACAGCCACGCAGTACTATGTGATTTTATACTTCGTACAGGCTGTGATACGGAGTACGAAGTACATGTAGATTCGGCGTCCGTGCACACTTCATTCGTTAGAACACTACCTATCTAATTTAGCTTTTAGTGAGACCATTTTATCTTTTGCTCGTATATTTTGACTGTACATTTTTTGGTTGCTTTTCAATCAGTTTGATACTCATCGTAGCACGCTTCCTACTTCCATGATTTTACACGCGGACGTCATATGAACGCTTGTTAGGCCATGCACTAACTACAAGCTGAAGAAAAGAACATAACTGAAGTAACTTTCGTACCCCAAGGACCGAGTCGGCAAAGCTGCAAAGATTATGTTCCAGTGCCCACATCGGGCAAAAGAGATCACCGTCTTCAGTGCCGATATGCACGTAAGACGCAGATCTAGTTTCCCTTCGCCAAACAAAGTTCCCTTGCAGATTCGTACGGAAGCAGTAAGCTGTCCAGCTTTTTTCGCCTCAGCGAGCTGTTTTTGCATTTTTGTAGGCAGCCTCCCGAAAATGCAAAACCGCCCTCGCAGAAGAAATATGGCGTTCTGAGGCCTGAATAAGGTTTGAATATGATTCGTCGAAGCGCCGCCAGCAAATCATTAGAACTCTGATTCGGCATCTGCAAGGCTGATTAACCAATTGAATTGGTTGGAAGTCATCGCTGGCGGAAGTGCTTCAGTCCTCGTGACAGGCCTCTTCTTCGACAACAGGGGTTCAATTGGCTAAATGCAGTCTGCAGGCCCCCTTGGAGAAACCCATTTCCCCGCAGATTTCCATTGCTGTGGAACACCAAAATTGCGGGATGTCAGATGCAACATGGATGGTTGGGTTGGGGAGATGGACATGGAGCACAAGCAGACCAGTCCTATTGTGTCGTTGTTCTAACCACATCACACTACCATACCCATAATTGATCGCCCTTCTTCGTCAGCTCTTGTTACTCTTCTCTTCTTTCCGCTACTCTCTTGATCATTCAGCAGGACAAGATCAACTACTGCCAGAGCTGCAACTACCCATCATAACTTCACCAAATGAGCGAGTGCAATTGTGGAGGAGATGAAATCGCCCATTTAATGGACCTGACTGGAAGTCGACCAACACCAAAATTCAATTACACGTGAGCATGAGCATGGTACATATCTTTAGGGACAAGCTGTCTTCCGAAGATACCTTTGCCTTCAGATTTTCCGCGGGTCCTTCACCTAAGTTCTCGTTTGATAAACCAATACCAGCTCCGTCGCCATCGAACAGACCCTTGAAACGTCGCCGAGCTCTGTCGGATGTAGATGGAGAAGGAAACGAAGGCCGAAAGAAAAGACGTTTGAGATTACTTCTCATAACATCCCGCCTAAGCCGTCCGTTCTCTCAACCCGCATCGAACATCGTTAATCGTGGTATCAACAAGATCCCAGTTTGGGGAGCGAAGAACAAGGCCCTAAGCAGGAGTGGGTTGAGAAAAGCTGCCATCATGAATTGCGTACGAAGACGCATGGATGCGGCAAGGGATTTCGTGCGTATGGAGCAGGAGAAGACAAGAGAGAGTTTGTCTCTGCGAGAGATCGTCAAACAAAAGCCTCGGTGTCATGACTTGGTAATTCCGCCATCTCCGTTAGGTCTTTCTAATTACGATGCTCTGGATTTAGAAGATGGGGACTTCGAGTGTGAGGACGAGGAGGAGCGGCAAAATGGGAGCGGTCTAGACAGAATATCGACTATCTATAGCGACTTCAACATCATGAGATCTGAGACTGATGATCATGACGATAATGCTCTCGATGATTATCTCGATGCTCTTGATGGTATTTCGCCACAAGATCTACCTAGTACACCACCTGCGCCAGTAAGCAAGGAGGAGGAATGTATTGTGGAAATGCTGAGAGAAGACTGCCAGGGTGAAGGCTTCTTCGTGCAGATCAGAGATTGAAGAAGGAAGGGCAGGCACCGCCAAATCCATCGTGAGAGGGATAGGGTTCCTATATGGAAGATGATGGGAGTGCTGGGAGTGCTGCGAGAAAATCTTGGACCAATACTGGCTCGATGGGAATGTACAAGCGCTTGTGGAATTTCGATTCCGAATTTCGATATACTGGATCCGCTTCTTAAATGCGGATAAGCCTAGAAACTGGGTACAGTCTGCGTATGCCAGCTTTACAGCTCGCGACAGCTGTCATGGTCTGCTGTGCTACTGCAAATTTCTGGTTACATAATTCGCACATGAGTCTCGGGTCTCAACGATGAGGAATATATAAGCAGGGAGGATGGATTCGAGATACCTCACGGCGACCCGTAGAGTGGGCTCTACAAGTACGCAAAAATGTATATACAAAGCATGAGCATGCGGAAATAGGTCATAAATTTTCACAAACGTGAAAGTGTGAATGCTGAGTGGAGGTCAAAAGGAAGCATGATGTCCATGCTCAGAAACAGAAAATTTGATGTATTTGTGACTACACAACAGCGAAGCCATAATTGTAACAAATTGTCGACCAAAAACGAACACAGAAAACGTTTCAAGACATTGAATAGTGAAGATGTGGATAAGAGACGAGCTCCTAGAAATTGTTCAGCCTCGCCAAGGTTAGATTCCCGCTAATCTTGAGCGAGCTAGCGCTTTTTCCAGCCTGCCAAAAGTTCCAGCAGCTCAGATCGATGCGCCAGGAACCATAACTCAATATTTATCGTGATCCAATATGCTGTGCTCAAGTATGTCCCTTGACGCAATGATTGAAATTATTCGAAACGCGACTGACAAGTCTTAGTCTCCGGAGAAGCTCCCCAGCATCCTGTTGCATCCACAAAATCTGGTAAGTTTACAGAGCTATTATGTGAGAACGCGCAACTGACGAGCCGAAGGCAATGTTTACGAGAAGCGTTTGATTGAGGCATACATATCAGAAAATCATAAAGACCCTGTCACAGGGGATGATCTAGAGGTGGAGGATCTCATCGACCTCAAATCAAACAGAATCGTCACCCCCCGACCTCCCACCTTGACCTCGATTCCCTCGCTTTTATCAACCTTCCAAAACGAATGGGATGCGTTAGCTCTCGAAACCTTCACATTACGGCAACAGCTCCAGCAGACGCGACAAGAGTTGACTACAGCTCTTTACCAGCATGATGCTGCGGTTCGAGTAATTGCCCGCCTTTCTAGAGAGCGCGACGAGGCTCGAGATGCGCTTTCCAAGGTCACAATTGGTGCAGGAAATACTAGTAATGGAGATGCTATGCAAATTGATAGCCAAGGTCTCTCAGAAGAGTTAGGGGCTAAGGTTGATGCTGCACACGAGAAGTATGCATTGAAATCTTTCCCCTTGTGTTTTGTTGGTGCTAACATGACCGCAGACTTTCTAAAAGCCGTCGGAAGCGCCCTGTTCCAGATAATTGGGTTGACGCGGAGACAATCGAGAAGTTCGGTGTTGCCAGTGCGTCGACAGAGCTCTATTCTGGTGCCACGTCTCTCGCTCTGGACGACGCCGGCGAGTTGGTCATTTTCGGTGGATCCGATGGTACTGCAGGGGTCTATTCTATTGCAGAAGAGAAGGTTCAGCAATCGTTCAAGGTCGGAAGCGCTGTTACAGATGCTGTCTGGTACGGAAGCCAGCCAATTGTTTCAACGGCTGCCGGGGCTGTGAAGGTCTTAGGCCAAGCAGAGACTACTTTCACATCCCATGCTGGCAGTGCAAACGGTCTGGCTTTACACCCAAGTGGCGAAATTCTCGCGTCTGTTGGTGTTGACAAGAGCTTCGTATTTTATGACTTAGTGGCTGGAAAGGCGGTCACACAGGTTTACACTGACTCGGGTATGACCTACTCCTACTCTTCTTGTCTTTAACAACTAACTCCCAATTAGAACTCACAGTTGCAGCTTTCCATCCAGATGGTCATTTGTTCGCAGCTGGTGGCGCTGATGGTCAGATCAAACTCTTCCACACCAAGACTGGCGAAAGCGCCGCGGACTTCGACCTAGGAGGCCCAGTACAAGATCTTATCTTTTCGGAGAACGGAATTTGGTTCGCAGCTGTTGCAAAGGGCTCCAACAGTGTCGTAGTTTTCGACATCCGAAAGACCGGCGATGCTGCGAGGGCGAAAGTACTAGAAATCGGAGGACAGGTGGATACCATCAGGTGGGATTACACAGGCCAGTTCTTAGCTGCTGCCGGACCCGGAGGACTTACCATTTCGCAATACACGAAATCCTCGAAGTCGTGGTCGGATGTCATCAGCACTGCTGTCCCAGCAACTGCACTTGAGTGGGGCCCAGAGGCGAGAACCTTGATCGCGGTAAATGGTGACGGAATTGTAACAGTGCTTGGATGAGAGCTTGGGTAAAGGAGTTGGGGCTTTCGAATTATAGCTTGCAGCAAAAGCAATCTCTGGACACCTTTTCTTGCATGTATTTCTAGAGAGTCTACATGTCAGGCACTGAAGCATCAAGGCAGATGAAGGAAGGATTTCTAAATTGAACGAGATCAAAGAGCTGCCTAAAGTGCAAAGATTCTTTTTGAAAGTGAGTCAATGCTGTTGTTGACTACAAAGCAATATTAGGCTGAGGCTCCAGTGGCTCTCTTTTGCCGTGAAATTGCCAAGCTGAAGGCGGATGAAGCGTGACCTATATTCCGAGGGCGATATACAATTTCCTTCTGATGGGCATTTGTTCACGCTCATGATATTCCTCCTCGATGATACACAACCTTTAGAAGACGTAATCATAGACGCTTCATTGATAATTACTATTCAAAGACAAGGATATGACCGGGGCTAAATAAATTCCCAACGGGGGCAAATATCCGACCAGCTGACGCAAAACATCAAATCAAGTGTAGTCTTTTGCCTCTGGAATATCTGAACCGAAGTATGCAATGGAAAGCCTTGGGGCAGGAAGATAACGGCCACAAAACCTGCTAATGCTACAGAAGATCATGTAGACTTTCCTACTGCCTCTTATCGTTCAGGTGCCAGGAGAGCCAGATCTCTTCATTTTTAGCATGATACCAGAATGATGAACACCTCGCAGCAGCTCGTCTCGGGCAAAGGGATATGAGGACTTTGTGGTGGAATTAATCTCTCAGATTGACACGCCAATAAAGCCATTGAAATGGAATAGGTAAATCACCTGGATATAACAATTCTGACAACGTCATGTAATGTTTTCATGACTACATAAGCAAAATTTGACCTTCACATTTAGTGGCTAACTCTTATCTGCTGAAAAGGAATTTGCACAGCCTGTTTCGAAAGTGAATAGTATTTTGATCAATTGGAATCATCTTTCGAGTGAATCAAGAGGATTCCAGTGTTAAATGTGAATGCGCGGTATCAGTGGTAGTGAGTGGTCTAGTCAATCGCTTAACGCCGAAGCTCGTCCACCTCACGTCTTCCGTCTTCGAGCGCTTCGTGATATCACAGACACTAGGACCTCCCAACTCGCCCCTCGGTATTAAACTCTCCCCAACAGCTCCCATGCTCATGGGACTTCACGAGCTGGACCACCAGTAATTCCTTATCTGCTGTCTGGAACTGCTGGACAACAAAGGGCAAACTGAGACGTAATTGCAATGGATGGGCAGCAGCCAGAACCTCATCGCCACAAGGTGTTTACCCCAAAGATTCACACTGCTTCGAGCCTGCAAGCTCTTATGATTGATGCTAATGTATTAAAATAACTGCAGAGATCTTTCACAGAAATGTCACATTCAGCAGCGCTCTCACCTTCACCTGCCGGATTTATGGGACCTGCGGCAGGGAGTTTCTTCTCGCCTGCTCCTCGATATACTCCCGCACCTGACAACCTCGAGAGAAGACGCACCTCACACCCTCACAACTCTCACCTGCAACAACGGCAATCCGAAGATATGTCTGAGAGATCGCAGTCACAGCAACGGCCACGGCTGGAACACAGAGCCTCCCAAACAATCATCGATCTCACTGATGAACCTGAGGATTATGCTCCACCTCGAAATGCACCACATCGAAACCGACCTGCCCAACCTCCCCACCTCGACAGAAGCGATGCTGTAAACCTAGGCGACTTGATCGATCTCACAGACGATAGCCCGGAGCAGGATGTCATATTTACCGGCGAGAGACACGTACCAACTCAAAACGCTCGTCTTGGTCCTGGTCCGCGTTCTATGAATGCAAGATCACGCCCCTCCGTGATCCTTCGCGCTCAATCGCCCTCTCTCTTTCTGCCACATGTTCATCGACACCCTTCAGCAGCAAACCGTGGACCTTTCGGTGGTCTCGCTGGTCTCCTTCCTCGTGGTCTGGAATTCAATTTCTTGGGAGGGTTTGATGAGGCGAGGGCCGAGGTAGGACCCGGGCTGGGCTTTCGCAATATGCCACAAGAAATCCTGGACCATCTCAATGCCGCCCGTGATGCGAATGGGATTCAGATGATGCCGCAGGGTATGAACTATCAACATGCAGCACGCCTTGCTGAACAAAAGCCAGATCACATCGCCCCGCCTCCTGCCAGATCTGGCTTCACACGATCCCCAAAGGAAGATCTTGTCTTGATCTGCCCAAGCTGTGAGGAGGAGCTCATTCAGAACAACGAAATCACGGAGCCCGTAGTCAAGAAGTCTGGTAAGCCATCGAAGAAGGACTCCGAGGAGCACCCATTTTGGGTTGTCAAAGACTGTGGTCATGTAATTTATGTCCCCCTATGTTGTAGGCAGACACTAATAGTTAAAAGGTCTACTGTAACACTTGTTTTCAAGGTCGCACCACGACTGGCAAGACTGGCAAGATTGGCTTTGTCGAAATTGCGAAAGGGCCCAAGAAGGCAAAGACCTTTATATGCGCTGTTGAGGATTGTGAGTCCGATGTCAAGGCAAAGGACAAATGGGTCGGAGTTTTCCTATGAACGCGGCAACCTTCTACCCTCTGGAGGGCCAGGTCATTTTCTTCAAACAAGCGGTACATAAAAAGCATAGCGCTTCGATGGATTTCATATATCACGCATTGCCGGATTGGGCATGGAGTTCCTGGGGAAGAATGGGAGGGATGGTCATGAGAATTACGAGGGCAATGTTTATGAGGCACTCATCATGCTGTTTTTCTCCGGCTCGGGCGTTGAGGGGATTTCTGCGGGGAACAATGATACCATTGCGGGCTTCGGCAGTCTTTTTGTGAGCAGCAGCTCTCCTGTACGTACCATACGAACGAATTTTCGATATGATTTCCTGTGTCGTGCTGAGTTGCGTGAGGTTTGGTGACTTGGCGTGTTTATCCTTGCAAGTGAACATGAATGTTTTCTGAAGTACATTTTCCGGAGTTTAGGCCTCTTTGGGTCCAGCTTACTGTGCTGGCACTCGGTGTTTGAGCCAGTATAACATACACATTGAGAAATTTATATCATGAAGAACTCCACGCACACAGTTTAGCCTCCAGCAGTTACAAATTTTTAGCTTACTGCTCATATTAGCAGTCAGCACAGTCAGTCAGTCAAAAGACACAGTGTTGAAGATGGAAGATAGCAAGACGATAGGCTTATCTAGTCACATTAAAGATGTTCCATAAGACATATGTTCCTAATCCATTACAGAGCTTCAACAAATGTGGATGTCTGATCTATATGCATCGCAGAAACTCTCAACAGCCAAAGAGATTTTGGTCTTATCATAACATAAGCATAAGAGAGACATGATCTCGTGCGAAATTGGTGCAAAAGCAAGACTATCGGTACGCACGCTTTTCATGATACCTAGGTCTGAAGTTAGCGTTGATAATTAGAGAAGTGGATTATAAAAGAGAAGCATTACCTGCCTTTGTGTAGTTCGGTAGTATTCGATTCTCACCAAACTGCTCGCGAGGTAAATCAAGACTACCTCCCTCACCCTGCCCTACCACCAAGGCATGCTCAGATTGCAAGAAATGGATCAACAATGCTACAGGCTAGCTCATTCATTCTCAAACTCGGAAGGGTATCCTATATACTTCCTAGATTAGGGTTAAATTCAAGGTTGCATTCCATGTAAAGACATCCAACTCACTGCGAAAATCCACAGGGTTTAGCAAGACTTGGCCAATTCTCCATTATTACATCGAGAAATGTCGTCAGGATGTCCTTGTCCTGGAACTTGATCCACACAACTCCAGCTTTCATCCGGATATAACCGAGACATCTCTGCATATCGTACTGTACTTGGACGATGTCCATTCTGTCGATGAACCAGTGTGCGGCCTTTTCGGGTACCTGATTGAAGTCCCGAATCGAGACTGGCCTGTAGATATCAACCCCCAGATCGAGATAGAGTTTCTCGTTTGTGTGCTTCCATAGCTCGTTTGTGATGTCTAAATACTATCAGAATACTTCATATTAAAGGTAGAACGTAAGGGTCAATACTAAATTGAGAGCCCCGGTTGGAATGCTTTGTATGGCGGAGACGTGAAACTTCGAAATACTTCCTTGAATCGAGAGTAATGCTTGGGGTCATGGATTTTCGCCGCTTGTAGAGTTTTGTCTCAGGCTGTATAGTTGCTCCTGAAGATGCTGTGATGCGTCCGGATTCTAGATGAAAATCACCCATCATCTTCCTCTTTTGACCAGAGCTTTGAATACTAAGTCTTCGATGCGTCTTATCTCCTTTGTCTATCAGTGTATCTGGACTTGAAGTCTCACTGTGTGGTTGCTGCTGAGGCGATGGGACCGAGGTAGTTTGTAGCACTGGCGTCTCGGCGGCAGGAGGCGCTCTGACTTCTGCCCCGACTACGTTGTTGTGCTGCGGAATACCCACCATCGTATTTAAGAATTTCAGGTTTTCTGCTTCTTCTGCTGTTGGTTGACGACCAACCCATTCTGCAAATTCCTCTGAGTGGCGAGCCCTGCTGAAAAAGTGCTTCATCAGGTCATCTTTGATCTGCATGATCTCAGCTTGATCAGCAGCCTGGAGTCGCTGTGTGGCTATTCTTAATTCGGTATTTATGTCTTCTTCTTCCTCGGCAAATGCGCTTTCACATTTCTCTTTTTCTGCAGAGTGCTTGTCACCGAGAATCCGCGTAAGCAGTGTCTCCTCTTCCTTTCTTTTCTCAAGCTGAATGGTGTGTTGTTGCTGTAGAGTCTTAAGTTCTTCGGCGTGCTTCAATAATAGTTCCTTAGTCTTGAGATCTTCTACTTCTGCAAGACCTTTCTCTTGCGTTGTTGCTTCGTCCTGTACCTTTGACAACTTGTTGAGTTTCTGCGCCTCGAGTTTCCGCTTTTTCTCCTCCGCCTCTTTGCATAGTTTGAGAGTATCGTCGAATTGCACTCTCCGTAGCTGCTTCATACGTTCTTCCAATTCGTGGTAGGAAGTTGCATTGGCCATCTTGCTGGTCCTGGCTGCGGGGGAAAGGTCAGTTGAAGTTTCAATGCTGGCAGGGCTGAGAGGGCATCGTACATCCTGAATAATTCATTGGAAGTTTGATGTGATGCAAGCTGCCCTCCTACGCATAAGTTTTCGGTGGTGCTTTGTTGCGCATTCGAGTGTTGATGTTGATGTCCGCGATTAATTGAGACGCGCAGGCTAGCGACATGAAAGGAAGGACATAAGCGACGCAAGGCAAATCAACAAACATCCTGGGAGGGAAGGAGCAATCGTGTAATAGTATCGCGGATGATATCACGACAAATAAATTCATGTCAGAAGGAAGCAAGCTGCTGGAACTACATAGAACATGTACTAAGTTTGAATAGTTTTCTACATCCGAAGTGCATCGCTTGTGCAAAACGCATTTTTGCAGAAGATTATGTGCCTTCGAAGAGATTCTGTTGGAAACAATAAGGCTAAATACATACTCTGATGGCAAAACCTTAATTGTAGTAAGTTCCTATGCTTTGAATATCAATATTCAGTAATCGAAGATGACTGTAAGCTTCTGCAAAGCTCTAGAGCCGCATCCGCAGTAAGTTTGTTGCGGTGAACACAATGTGGGTCGTAATACTGGATGTAAGCATCAGCTGGTGTATCTCAAATCTCCCCTGAGGACAGGTGGGCAGACTATTCTTCTTTGCAGCAACATCATAAAAGGCAGTCAAGCCCAGCTTGGAAATGCGCCCTTATTTAAAGATGGCGTCCAATTGTGGGGGGTGTGGCCGGCACAATCCATACTCATGACGATAAGTCATTGAGCGCTTCAACATCGCCATTTCGTTCTCAATCCCGGCCTTGACCTATGCAAGATATCCAATAGTGGAAGTCATTGCCTTAGAATGACGAAGAAGAAGAATCGGGTTCGTTTGGAACTCCCCGTTGCCGTGGTTTCCACGTTGAAACCCATGGAGTTCGTGTAGTTCTCGGGGTTCGTGGTGATTGTGGTGTCTGCACCGAAGGACTTCTGTTCTCCCGATATGGGAATAACGTTGCTTCTTCGTCTAGAACATCAACTACTCGGCCCCGCTTCGAAGGACCTTCAACTTTGACTCTCTTGATCTTCCTATCATCAAGAGTCGCATCTTCCTCAGCGAGGAAAGTGACTGCACCCTCGCTATTGACGGTTACACTAAAATCTTTGCTCTTCTTCAAGATGCTTTTGAGGGGGCTTTGTGATGGAATCTGGGCCGCGACCTCTCGATGAGCATATGCTCGACGTGCAGATTCTTCTCGAAACGTCGTCAGGACTTGACTATTTAAATCCTGATCCACCAACGCCCTTGCTTCCTCCCTGATCTTGTCTTCCCTTTCTCTCGTCTCGAGTGCTCGCCGTCTCTCAACCATCAGCGTCTGTTCCAAGGCGCTCTCCTCAACTTCCAGCATCAAATCTACCTCCCATTGCATGTCCCTGCGAATATTCTTCTCAATATCCGCTGCTTTCCGGGTACACTTTTCCGAAAATGCCGCCATCTCCTCATCGTGTTTTTTGTGAAGAGCTTTCAATTGAGCTGTATGTTTTCGCTGCAATCCCAGGGTGTCGGTTTCCTGTTCTTTTTTCAGATTTTTAAGCACCCCGATAGACCGTGACTCGTAGCTAGGGATCCGCCCAGAAACCTCGGCTACGAGAGACTTAAGCTTCGTGCGTTTCATGGCTTCGAAATCTGCATCTTCCATGAATCTAGCCACCCCTCTCTCTAAGTCTTCTGCTGCACGTCGGTCCAACATGACTTGGTACTGCTCCATAAGCTCTTTGAGGGACATCTTGCTCGGTGGTTTGATCTCTTCCATATCCTGCTAGCCAGTAGAATTATGTTAGCCCTTACGATTGTCACAGTATGGGAGTACCTACCTGCTATCTTGGTGCAATTCGTCTCTAAGGAGTGCAATGGTTGGCTCCTAGAGTATTGTTGACGTCAGAATACTGGGAAGTATGCTAATGAATTGTGATCCTTAGTCAAGAGTATACGTTTGTAAGCTTTGATCGTGTATAATGGTTGTATGTGATTATGAGAACGGGGAGTTTTGCGATCTTTGAAGCTTGACGATGGGTGGCCAGTCTACCTTTTAAAATGTCTGACGTCGTGCGGCAGGAGCGAACGCTGGTAGAGACTAAAGACAAAAATGAGTTAAAAGACCAATGATGCAGTGCTCAACTCGTGCAGACTTTAATAGCAATAGTTTTATTTCCAATCATTTGATTTGGATCCTCAGAATTGACTCATAGGCAAGCCTCACTAATTATATTCTAGCATTATTTCCAGGAAGTGGATTTTCGTTGACGCAGCACCGCCCCTACGTGCTTCGGAATACCGATAGCTCGATATAGCAACTGAATTACTGCCAATAAATTCTGGCAACTTGAAGGGAAATAAGAGTCCGTCGCTACTATTTTGAGCTGTATCAACAATCATTGTCATGGTAAAATGACATCCGACTACATTTCCCATGAAGGCAATTTCTACCGGCGCGCGCTTCAAGTCAACCGAAACTGAGCTTCTATAGATAATGTCTATTAAACGAGACTATAGAGATTTTGGCCAACATAAGTTGAGAAGATTTCCCCTTACTTATCTGTGCTGCGGGAAGACTGCAAATTGGTACGGACTGCTGCTGGCATCATCTACAAATGTCGCAACAGAATACTAAAGGTTTCCCCTGGGGCTTTGAATTATCATTGCGTAATGAAAACAACCTGTGGTAGTCCCGATTCTTGTAATTATTGCTGGAAATGCGACTTTCCTAATATCCTGACCCGACGTTGTAGAGGTGGGGCGGTTTGTTTACCTACTCCTCGCTTGCTTTAGGCTCCACAAAAATAAATGATCTAGATGATTCTTCACGCGCCAACATCCCGAACAAAATAGATAGACGCGCTTTTAGATTTTGTGAGAACACAACAAAAACTCCTTTCTGTCTGCATCTCTTTCCAAGGAAAGCATTTATCGTCGACCTCAATGGGTAATGGACAACTGACAGTTGATATTCAACATTGTAGTCGTAAGGTAATTTCTTCTTCCTTTGCTGTTTAATTACAAGGCTGATGCTACTGATGAAAAAAGCTTTTCTACCATCGTCGAAGACCTGATTCAGGTTGAATATCATAAGGCGCGGAAGCAGCTCTTGAGTCTCTGAGCACGACGTACAAGGTTCGAACCCTACCTAATCTTCCCGACGCACACTGAACGCTAACTAATCTGCAACCCTATCCAGATGGATAATTCATCGCCATACCATCGGCTAGAGGCTTTGAGAAGAGCGACTAAGAAGGAATGGGCTCGAGAAGATGAACAGATCGCAGCACGTATTCATCGAGATCTCACAACCATCGAGGATGAGAGGATCGAAAAGGTCACGAGAAATGCGGTTACAGCCCAGTCTCGAGAAGAGGCATTTACAAATACACAGAAGGAAGCTTACAGATTATTGGAGACTAATCAGAAGAAAGAGCTTGAGGAACTCCTTGCTAAGCATAAGGATCAGAACGAGGCTAGAACCAAAGAGGAGGGAGATGCTCTCACACAACTCGAAGAGTTAGATAAAGCCGACGAGGATCAGCTTTGGAGTTCCTACAACGAGAAAAAAACTGAGCTCGAGCGAATACACGGGATTATAAAGGCGACACTGGTAGCAGAGAGGAACTTGGAAGATCAGAAGTGGAGGAATGATGTCTGCAACCTCGCTGATGAGCAAAGCGACCTCACGATCGATGTGGCATCTCCACTTACTGATTGCCCACCCAATCCGGCAAAACAATCCTATCTTAATGAGCGGGTCACAACTCCAAAACGCTCTGCATCTGTCACCTCGGCACGATTTGAGAGCCCTCTTCAAGCTGGAGAACAGAGTGTTCGCGGACTGAGAAGAGGAGCATCGCAGGCTCCCCAAGCTCGTATGCGAGGAGAAAGCATTACACCGACCAAGCGTCCTATGCTCGATTCCGAAAGCCAGGAGAATACACAACCTAGTCGACGTCGAATTGTTTTTAATGAGCTCAGATCTTCAGATGATAGGGATAGCTTCAAAACATCTAGCTCCCCAGCTCCACTAAATCCATTATTCGATTCGGTCACACTCACAGCTGGCTCTCCAAACGCTCCCTCAACCACGTCAGCTCACGCTTTTGTGATAGAACTCGCTTCGTCACCGTCCATAGAGGAAAGTACTCAGCAGATCACTCAACCATCAACTCCAGAACCCAAACGACGCAAGACCATTGGGACAAGTGGTACGTCTGAGCGAACGAAGAAACATCAAACCGAAAATTCCATGCAGTTCCAGGCTGAAACTCGCTCCCAGCCAATCCCTTTCACCACCCCCAAAAAGTCCAAGCCCAGTACTCCATCCAAGACGCCCAGCCAAAGTTGGAACTTCTCACCTACCACTCCGCAATCCTCCACAAAAGCTTCTTCTTTGCAGTATTCTTCTCCTCTCTCTGCGGGGGCGCAAATAGCTCTGTCCAACAACTTCGAAATTGTTCAGGTTCGTTACGAATACTCTACTGGTACGTTTGACTTAGCCGCTCTATCCTTTGGCTGTTCTCGTGTAAAATATTGCCATATCCTGTAATCATGCACGCTTCAGAAAGTTCCCGACTAACACACTGATTAGCTGGTGATATCTTCTCCTGGATTCATCAACAGTATGACCCAACACGCTACTACCGACTACGTGGCCAAGTATACAGGCCTGTATTGAAGCAAGGTAAACCGACCGGCACTGTCGAGTGGAACATCTACCTGGATCTGGTTTGGCAAGTCAAGTACAGTCTAGAGAGCTGTCTTGTATACATCAACAGAAGCAAAGCGGATAAAAATAGAAATGGAAACGCTGGGGGGCTTATCTGGATCAAGTTCAAGGATGAGCATAATCTGAATGGCTTCTTGGATAGCTATCTGAAGGAACAGGTTGGCGGAACGATTACGAAAGCTGGAATGTAAGTCAATCGTCCGGGCTCGAATTAATTCATCCGTATAGATACTGACATTTTTTTGGTGTAGTGATGATGAGATTCCGATGTCAATGTTGAGTAACCGGTGACGAGATTCTTCTTGGCTTCAGAAAAACATGCTTCTCGCAGCCGATGTTCAAGGCATACGTGGAAGGGAATGATGTAAGTGTGAGCTGACGGATTATTAAAGGTGTCGAAGAATGAGGAGTATTTGCAGAATATATCAAGTACGTAATTAATAGCGGGGGGAGAGTCTGCTCAGTTTCGTGGGAGGATGCGGTGATAGGGCT
This sequence comes from Neospermospora avenae, assembly GCA_014282315.1. Classification (NCBI taxonomy): domain Eukaryota; kingdom Fungi; phylum Ascomycota; class Leotiomycetes; order Helotiales; family Ploettnerulaceae; genus Neospermospora; species Neospermospora avenae. The sequence continues at coordinate 3,086 of JACBAH010007459.1, read as the reverse complement.
TGAGTTAACTCTCAGATAGTGCAGCTGCAAGTCGCAGATAGTTCTTTAAAGGGATTTTATTGTGTAAATTATACCGGAAAATAATACCGGGAAATAAAATGTAGATATCATAAATGCCCAAAACTTTCCTGATGTGCTTTCTTTTCCAACAAGACAATTTGCAACCCAACCTCAAGCCTCCTCTATACAGCTTCTCATCACCTCACTTTTGAACCCTTCTCACCTCTCGGAAGAAGTTGTGAATACAGAGTTCAGCTTCTACTCAATCTTGCCTGCCTAAGATTACTCAACTCGAAATTCCGCTCGAGTGAATCGTGGTTGCCGGCCTGATTGTCGTTCGAGCTAAGCTCTCGCTTAATTTAAGAAGTCAACACCACTACTCCACTAGTTTAAGACCGAAGCTTGCTTTCAACCTTGAAGCCTCTACACCCAGCCTTTCCATTCAAGACCTCACTTGCAACTCTGGAGAGGAATACCTCGCCTAGGCTTCGGGATCTATTGCTTTTTCCTCCTCCTTGGCTTGTTTAGCATCAACACCCCTCCCTGCCCAGTGTCAACACTCCCACTTAGGTCTCTTCACTTTCGAAGAGTCGCATCACAGTCTACCGAGGTTGATTCCTCATCCAAGACAATCTGTTTGCAACATGAGCCTTACAAAGCTACGCCACTTGGTGGAGAGACTCGAGATCTTCCAGGAAGGTCGCCTTCAACGCGATTTGGAGTTCTCCACCAAAGTCAAGGAAGATTATGAGAAACTGCTAGCAGAACATAATAACCGGGTCAATGAGCTGAAGAATAACCAGTTAATTCGACGTAGTGAGGCTATCTACGAAATCTGGGTTACCAATTCCCTCCCCTTCAGTCCCACACAGAATGGCGCCCGCTTCATTCGTGACGCAAAGCTGGCAGAGTTGAGTAGGCTTGAGGAGCAGGAAATGGGAACCCTTCTAGCTAAATTACATCATGATGAGAAGGAGGCCGATGCGATGAACGCCAAGCATCAGGGTAAAGTTGAGAAGGAACGAGGAGTTCTTGACTTCGAGACAGCCAATTACATCTCCGACCTGAGTGATGGTGCTTATCGTCCGACTAACATGCTGGGTCAGATCATTGTCGCCAACAGAATGATCGCCAACTTGCTTGCCTCACCATCTCCCAACCAGAAGTTGGCTCAATTATTCCCAGGCCAAGGTGAGGTTATGCAAAGTGGCATTGGATTTGATACGCCTACAGTTGAGCTGTACGGTCTAAAGACTCGTACCGTCTTTGGTCTCAATACGCCGGAAAACACGCCGCCTTCATCAAATGAGCGTAGGTTCAGTACCTTCATGCAACCTGCTACGCCAACCCCTGCCCCCAAGAACTCAAGATCCCGTCGCCAAGCTTTACCAGTTACTGGACAGTTCCTTGTAGGAACTTCTTCGAACGTTACCACTTCTGGCCAAGCCGTTCTTCCTACCAGTACAGCTGCTGATCCGGCCTCGAGAATTCCTGGATCTGGTATTTGTGCCAAGATAATCATTGACTTGACTTCGGACACCGAGGATGATCTGCCAGCTCCTGAGCGTCGCCACGTCGTTTCTCTCTCCAGTGATAATGCCGAGACCCAAGTTAGTGCACCACCATCGACTCCCATCTCCCAGCGAAAGTCACCAACTACAAAGAGACTGGCCAAGCAGCCTATTGTGCGCGCTTTTATCCGTAGCCCAGCTACTCCAGGATCTGCAAAGAACGAGATCCAAGACTCTTCCGAAGGTTCTCCTCCCACCACCGTAACCACTTCTAGAAAGCCATATGCAATCCTCGCACCTATCCCTCGTTCAGAAACTCCTAGCATCGATGATTCGGACTCTGATTACAACGACTCCCCTTCACTCAAGAAGCGGCGTCGCTCCGACAGCCCCTCCGCTCCACGCAGCCATCCCGGGTCCCTGACAATGGGCAAGATGCTCGAGCGTCCCGGCTCCAAGCTCTCCATCAAGGGAAAGCCATTCTGGAAGTGGGCGCGCCTCGTTTACGTCCCGGCGAAGCTGCTCAAGTTCTCTGTGAGTTTCATTCGCGCTTACACGGATGGTAACCAACCCTCCATCTTCAATGATAAGACTAGTCCGCTTGGAATGTACATGTTGCGAAAGCCTCACAAATTCATTCCTGTCATGGGACATGTAAGTAAGGAGGATGAGCGTCCGGAGTTCGTGGTCGAGGAAGACGAGGTCAAGTACATCTTGTACAACTCTGAGCATTCCTTGGCTGTGGTTACCAAGAACACGGGTTGTCCTTATCCAGACATCTACATCAAGTTTAGCGATCGGGACGATCTCTGGAACTTTTTGGTCATTAGTTGGGAGCAGATGGATATTGATATCAAGGAGAAGTAAGTTTGCCCACAATTCTGCTGGTCAGAATCATGGGTGTTCATGCTGATATGATTATAGTCTTACCTTGAGACTCCCCTCATCGATGATGACTTGAGAAACGTGTACCAGTTCCAGACGCATGAGTTGGTCACGATTCTACATCCACTTTACTGGACGAGTCCTGCATCCCGATCTTTGCTTGAATGCACCTCATGCACAACCTCGGACAGTTCTGAAAGAGGTGTCCATATTTACAATGTCTTCTTTCCACTTGACATCATGCTACAGTACCTACCCCACCAGCCTTCCTTATCCATCTCAAATTCCCAAAGGAACCAGCTAACATCCAACCCAGCGTCTTCTCCGCCCTACTAAGCTACCAACAGAGCCCAAACTATTTCTAGATGCCAAGGCGGCATCTACATCTGGTTGGCACTGATGTCCGTTTCCAAAGTGCGGAATTTTAGTAAGTCATTAGCACCCTTCTTTTTCTCCCCACCCTCTCAACACCAAGCTTCATCACTATTCAATCCATCCAAAGAAATGTACTGACAACCTCCCCTCTATCAACAGAACTCCTCCCGCTATTTCTGTACGATTCGAAAGATTCGCCTCGCCTCGATGTCAAAACCTCAATTTTACTTGTTGCTAGTCTCGAACACCCATTTGATATGATTTGCATTGCATTTTGCTTCTCCTGTTTTATTGTTTTTTTTTTTTTTTTTTTTT
>JACBAH010007458.1:0-31856 GCA_014282315.1 Neospermospora avenae | reverse complement strand
CCCCCCCCCCCTGAATAAACGTTAAAAATTCAGCTGTAGAAAGGGCGTAAGATTTATCGTTTATTCAGGGGGGGGGGGCATAGTACCTCTACGAGCCTACCTGTCTGCGACGGTAAAAAGTGGCCGATCTTAGTGAAGCTGGAAAACTATCTTCTACAGAACGCAATATCAATTTCTACTGTATGACTTGGATACTTTCTTAAAGCTAAAGTCCTATAAATATGCTGCGACATCACAACGATAATAAAGTAGTGTCCTAAAGTTGTTCTGTGACTTTTTCTTAATTCTCAAGTCGTGAAGTGTAGTCGATGCCAGCCTACCTAATATCATCACCCCTCTATCATTCTTATCTGATTCCTAGCCATGCGGCCCAGCCCCAGCCCAGCCAAGACCCAAATACGCCCCTCAATCCTGGCCAACAATAACTGATCAATAATCTGCCGATGTATTTCTACGATGTTGCATTATGCGATTTCTTCTCCACCTCACCTGCATCTCGGAGCGGAATATGCATTCAGAAGCAGCTCCGAGCGCGCTTGCCGTTCGTTTGGCATTTTTAGATCCCCATTCCACCGGAGAAAGAGGTGGCCGATTTTGGCAAGCGAGAATACGAAAATCGGAGTAGGTAATATATTCTTTCTCGATGTGATGAATAGTGAATATCATGAAACAAACAAGAGGCATTGAGAAATATACCAGGGATCTACCGAATAGGTTTTGAAGTAACTAGATTCCCAGAAACTGAATAAATTACAGCTTCAACAGACTTGCTCCTTTGTCAATATCAGCCACCTTTTTCTCTGGTGGAGAGCCCATCCCGTCTTGTATTTGACCGTCGCCATTTCCCCCTTCACGGCTTTGAGAGCGCATTTCCGGAGAAGTTGATAAGCATATATGAAGACGGATATACTGGACAAGGGCAATCTAAGCTTGGTCGCATCTCTCAGCACAGAATTCCTGATTCGTCGTTGTCGTAGTTACCAATTCTCTCTGCAATGTTCTGTTTATATTAGGTCAAGTGGCAATGGTAATCGCTGCTCTTCTCAAATGGTTTAATTGACGTTCGTTGCCCCTTGCATCTATCTACCTTTTTCTTTGCATGACTTCCCCTTCTAGTCACAAGCCGACATTCAGTCATCCAATGACTCCGATTCACCATCCATTTCTCGTTTACGTACTGCGCTATTATACTCCCAGCATTCCCTGACTCTACGACCGAGGAACCATACTTCCCCCGCCATGTCAAGCACAGCTGCACTTCAAATATACGATCACGTGAGGTGCCTGCATCTCACCTGCGCCGTGCTAAGTTCGCAAGTGAGTCACTCAAAGGTCTGATTCATCTTTCATGTATAGATAGCCGTCTACGCCTTACCTTACAAATGAGGAAACTTTGTTTTTGCACTGCATAGCGTAAATTTTCAGAATTGTTTACGTCTATAAAGCCAAGGCTCGTTTACTTTTCCTCCACTATACATTTTCTCCTCACGCAGGATCACGACCCGGCCTTCTACCTAGTATTAAGGATTCCATAGCAATTATTACACTTCGTTGTTCCCTTTTTCCTAAAATTCACTCATTCTACACAAATGTCCACCATCTCAAGTCCCCTCCGTCACCCATCCACAATGCCAAAAACCACAACCGCAGAACTAGCACTCCACTTCATCGAGACTCGAGCTGACCCGGGAGTCAGCTCTGAAAGTCTCATGTCGCAAATCGCCCATCGACAAGAGTTGATCGCTTACTGGGATATACAACCCGGATCGCGTGTTCTGGAGATAGGTTGTGGACAGGGAGACACGACTGTTGCGCTTGCGGATGCTGTCGGGGAGAACGGCAGTGTAGTTGCGCTTGATCCGGGGAGACCTGATTATGGTATGCTTTAGTTATTCTCTTAGACGACGTGGTCGGATGTGATTTTGTCTATTTTCATTTTCCATTCTGTCTCTCGCTACTCTCTACTATCAACCTGTGTGATTGTGTAGATCATTCTCTGTATCATATCGTCAAAATGTTTCGTTACAGCAATATGTCGCACATAGACTGGTACTCTCGTTCTTTTTTTAACGTATTCAGTCTAACAAATCTGACATTCCTCGCAGGTTCGCCCCAGACCCTCGCTGAAGCACAAGCACATATCCTCCGCACGCCTCTCGGCCCACGCATCAAATTCTATTTCATATCCCCAATCACCTATCTACAGTCCTACAGCGGCCCTCCATTCGACTACATCGTCCTATCACACTGTATATACTACTTCGGCTCCCCAACCGATTTCCCCCAACTCCTCTCCGCTATCCTCCCTCACGCCAAAAGGCTGTGTATAGCAGAATGGTCACTCCACGCCTCCGCACTCAGTCAAGTCCCACACGTGCTAACCGCCTTACTATTCAGCACCCTTGAGTCGAAACGCAGAGTCGAGAGCTCCGGCAATATCAGGACCGTTCTCTCGCCTCCTCAAATCACATCAGCCGTGCTGGCAGCATTTTCAAAACTCGACGACGGATCAGATGAGATTCCGGATGCAGGGAAGACGGCGTTCGAAATCGTGAGACAGGCGACGCGACCCTCAAATCCAGGCCTCCGAGACCCTTATTGGGAAGTTAGTCATTTACTTCGCACCAGGGCGAAAGAGATCATGAGACTTAGAGATCGAGTGGAGAAGGGCGAAGTAACGGAGGCTGAGATTGTTGTTGTTGAGGCGCAGTATGATGCTATTGCTTCGTTGGTAAACGATCTAGAGGAGGGTGTCAAGGATGTCAAGTGCATGGATTATTGGGTTGGTGTTTTTGAGCAAGTTTGAGGATGGACTTCTCTCGGTCTGTTGTCAGTTTGTATCCTGGAATGCTCAGATGTGGAAAGTGTTCCAGAGAGTATGTATGTATCAATCATCACATTTCTCTTACGGGCAATCATGGGTCGAGGTGTCTTATAGTGGGTGGCTAATGGCCGTTCATCTATGAACTCGGCACTTTTACACCAATAACTCGTAGTTTTGAAACCTAGTGCTAGTAAAGAAAAGCTCGGCTCTAATGCCTAACACTTGGAATCCAGAATAGGATTTATTATAGACTTATTCTTGCCTCTTTACTTTAGTATAATTAGCATCATAATAAGCGTAGATTCAGAATTAAGAATCTTCCTTTTGGGGATTTTTAACTTAGTATACGTAGATTTATGGTCACTGACAACTGTCTCTATAATCATCTTTTCTTATTAATTTCACGAGTCGGATTTGTGACTTTACTACGGAAGACTATTCACCTTGAGTGAACAGAACAGGATACCTTCAGCAGTAACAACGCTCTTTAAAATAATATTTTCTTGTCAATATTACGAGCAGGACTTGTGCCTTTACTACGGAAGACTATTCACCTTGAGTACCTTGAGTGAACAGAACAGGATGCCTTCAGCTATAAACAACAAGCTCACAGCGCTCGCAAGGAACTGCTTTTCGCGCACAACAACAGCAAGCTCCTATATGACTTCAACCAAGTTGACCAGCAGTAAGTATGTCCATGACTTTGTTCGTGATTTCTATCAGCATTGACTCTCTGGCTAACATCTCAAAGACGACACGGCATCGCAATTCCAAATATTAAATTTCTTGGCACAGCCTCCATCAATTTCAATATGCGTCTCCACTTCCCAGCATTTGTCACGATATTCGTTTCCCTCATTCTCTTCATCTCAACTCTTGCACTCGCCTCTCCAACCAGCCAACCCTCATCCGGCGAAATTCTTGATTCTCAGATCGCCTTGAATAATACTGCCACTCTTTCAGGATCCGAAACCTCTCCTTTCGAAGCTCGAACCACTAAAGTCTCATCTTCACCAGATGAGGATGGGAACCACATCATCATCACACTAGAGCCTGGACTTATATTCCAAACATGTGCTCCTAACCTCAGAGATTCTCGAATGTGTACTCTTGCTTACGTTGAGCGATCTACCTGGGGTGGTTGGGGCGAGTTCTGGGTTTACGACAACAAATGCAATTTGATGGGCGCAAATGATCACGTTGCTAGGAACTGGTAAGCTATTCCCTATCACTTAATACTATTTACCTGCCCTCTACTCGGTCTATTTTTGTCTCCCAGAACATTCACAGACTTGGGTTCCAGATCAAATCCAAGGTCAACAAGGCTGACTTGAACTCTATCAGGGTCGCAAATAGATGGTCTTTGACAAGCCTCCTTCCCTGGACGGTAGAAATCAAGATCCCCAACTCCTGGGTACCAAAACATACCAAGGGCCCTGAGATTTGGTATGCTAGGCACTACATCGAGCCTTTCTACAGACCACTGTACACTCCAAGATTGGACTACGTCTACAGAGCGACGTTGTTGACCAAGATTCCGAAGGAGGTATACGCTATCTTCCGAGCGCCCTTCGATTGTAGCTAGAGAGGTTATGAGACCTCCGAGTAGTCAAGGTGGGAATTTCAGAGTCGAGAATGCGTTCCTTTCTGCGGTGTTTTACAGGCGCTGACAGTTCGTTGGGTGAGAGCTTGGATGGTCGGGGATTGCTTGATCGGAACTACTGGGCAATTGACTCAAATGAAAAACTCGCGTGTCAAGCTGGAAGGATTGCAGTTGCTGAACTTATCGCGTGCCGTCAATTTTCTTTCCAAGTCGTGAGTCATTGTCTTGGACGACATTAAGAGGTGAAGTCGTCCGCGATTACGAATTTTTAAGATTCTGTTCGTTGAATCGTGGCTAATATTGTGATTTGAATCATTCGTTGCTCGAGTGAACGGAAGCAGCAGCCACTGTCTGGAAATTTATGTGGATCGTAAGTGTAGAAATCCGAGAACAATCACCATCTCGATATAGCACCAAAGTCTAGAATCATACCACATACACACATTCAAAGTCCTAGTAAACTCGTTCAATTACTCGCCACGGATCTTTGTATATAAACCGAGTACCTTGTTTGACATCTACTTCGTAACGTTAAACTGTTACACCAACATTTATCTTGCCCAACACTATCACAATCTTCATACACTACTCTCGAACTCCTTACATGCGTCCGCACTACCAAACAATTACTATCATCTGCGCAATTTTGATGGTCTTGACCTCACAGTACGGATTCGCGTTTCCAACGAGACACATCGTACCAAGAGATAAGGAAAACTCTCATGGCCCACCAACCCACCAGAAGTCCGACCTTGTTCCCCTCGTTCCTCGTTTCAGTTCACGCGCAGCTTCGATAGCGAAGCACTACATCTTCGTCAATCTGGAGACCGATGTCGTACTCCCTTCCTGCGTTCCTTCAATCAAGGATCCGAGCATGTGCACTTTCGCGTTCGCCCAGAAATCGACATGGAAAGGCTGGGGTATGATATGGGTTTACAACAATAAATGCGATCTTGTCGGACAGAATGATCATGTTGAGAGAAATTGGTGAGTACTCTTTTTCTTTTTACACTCAAAACATCTCAGATGTGCAAACTAATCTGTGAACAACCAGGCTTGCGTCCCGCTGGTCCCTAGCAAGCAAACTTCGCTACTTTGTCGACATTAAGATCCCCGAATCCTGGGCGGCCGAAACCCTCGTGAATCTCCAGATATGGTACGGTAGTCACTATAATCAACCATTTTACTATACACCGTACACGAAGATGGAACTTCTGTATAGAGATCGAGTTCCGTCGAAGACACCGAACGAAACATACTTCGTTGTCAGAGCGCCTTTCAACTGTGGGGATTGACAAGACTCAGAACGTATGATAGTCGTGCGATGAACCATTTTGAGCTTGACGGATATTGAACGTCAGGTGTTAGTGCGTGCGATGGATCTCTTGAATGAGAGTCTGCTTGGACTTGCTTTCATGGAAATCAAATACTGGTTATTATGGGGCTTACCCCCAAATGATATGCTTACACCGATACCTCGAGTCTAACCATCTGAATGATCTACTGGAACATCTTCCCTGAATTGTTAGACTGGCATTCCGAAAGCTTAACTTGCCTAGGTAAGATGCTGAACGACTCACAAGACTTTGATTCAAAGTGCCCGGATAATCTCCTAAGATCCCGTAAATGGTTGTAACTCTAAGCGAAACGAGCATCTTACAGATGATGATGCCAGTCATGATATATAGAGCACTTGTGATTGCTTCTCAATCAGCGCCGGCCACTATTGCGAGCTCCAACTGGCGTAGAAGATGGCTATCGGCGTCAGAAATAGTGGCCGGTTGAGCGAAGCTGATAGTGTATTCACAAAGAGATAGATTTACCAAATTAATTTCAAGATATTATTATTCTTCCCAGTAAAAGTCACATAAAGTCATCGTGATATTATTATAGTAATCAATTAAAGTCGTAGGGATTTTTTCGTGATTTTAAGATGCTTCTATCGCGAGGTTCCCGTTAATTTTGAATTGCCACCTTTTCCTGACATCGATAGGATGGGTGTTCATTATGGCCAAGACGCTAGCTAGAGCTAAGCGAATCAAAACAAAGTTCGCTACTATCTATTCTTTCCCTCGACCCTATACGTCTAATATATGCTTCCGATTAGAAATTTTCTATTTCAAAAATGGCCATTACTCATGTCATGATTGACATCCCGGCACAATCAAAAAGACCTGTTTAGAGTCAGTCCATTGCAAAAGCCGGTGGAAAGGGTGAGTAAGAAAGTCGGGAATATCTTTCTTGCCTAGTCTCTCAATCACTGGTCGGCATCTATATATAAATTAGGTCTTTTAAGCCGCTCTCCATCTATTCGCCCTCCAAAAACAAATCAAGTCAAACTACGCACACTTATCAAGCATCGCCTGTAAGACATACACCACCATGAACATGTTGTCGCTCCTCACAGTCTTCTTTCTTCCCCTCATCTCCATGACCAAATCAGCTCCGGCTATCACACACGACTACTTCAACAGCGGATACGCCAACCCCACTGCTGACGTGGTTTCTATTAAATCAATACCAGCTCGCTGGAAGCCTGGAGAGCCATCTTTTATGATGCTCGAGCCTGGAGAGACGTATAAAGGCATTGGCCACTTTGGGACACGTGAAGTGACGTTCGCTACTTGTATGCCTAATAAAGATTTACCAGTTATGTGCCAACTGGCTTACGTCGAACGGAGCACCTGGGGAGGCTGGGGTGTTGTTTCGCTCCATGATAACATGTGCAATCGGCTCGGCGGTAACGACCATGTTGCTCGCAATGTAAGTGTGACTGATATTGTACCTCTGACTTGAGGAAGAAATGCTAACGTCGTGACTAGTGGCTCGCGAGTAGATGGTCTCTCAAATCTACAGTAAGTGAATTGAAAGGCGTAGTCATCAGACGCATCTAACATGTAGTCATGCTCCTTGAATGATGAGAATTGCGTAGCTGATGGGTATTATTGCTGCCAATGACCGTCGAGATCAAAATTACCAACGCATGGACAGATTCACAGGATAATGGTATTGAGCTTTGGTATGGGTAAGTCACGAACATATGACCTTGTGTTCTACATATGACCCTGTGTTCTTTCGTCCTAATGTTCGCTATTACGGGCCGGCTTTCCATCAAAAACCATGAAATCAGAAAGAGATGTGCTTGAAGCTAAATCGTTTCCTAGTAAATACCGCGCAAGTCCATTCAAGACTATACCAGTTCAACCGTGGAAGAAACTCTTCTACAAAGCCCGTATCGAGTCCACTCATGAGCCAGGTCAGCATTACTCTGCCTTCAGAGTTCCTTTCCCGTGCAAGGGAAGATATACAAAGCAGTGAGTGAATCGAGAGGTGATAGTGCTGGTGCTGGTAATCATGGACAAATTCATTGGGTTTGCTAGGATATTAACAGGTAGAGGGTTATGCATAGCAAGGACTAGGGGAACTGTAGAATTGGTGTCACCAAACACATACTAAATGAAGCAATACACTTTTGTTGTTTGGAGTGTGCATGATATTGAGTATGGGAGCTCCTCACATTTCTTACTTGACAAAAGCTTCCGCATTCAATCACACGGCCGAATGCCTCACAGCTGTTAATAGAACCTATGTCATGTGATAGACAAAAAAATCCTTGAAACAACTTCGCATTAACCGGATCATTGCTCGTAGCTAGATGAGTTGGATTTGGTTGACGTGAGTAAAAGCGCAAGTGAACAAAACATGAATTTATAGATTGGATTGTAGGCTCCTGCCTGGAAATATTCTGCCGTATTCAATTATAGGCAACTTCCCAGCCAATTTGCTTAAATTGAGTGGAAACAATGTATTATTTTGGCGGAGATCAGAGGACGCGGAGTCACTTGCAACAAAAATGCTGCTACTGGCCAACTGGCATGAACCTGATGGGTTTAAAACCGAGATCAATGACCGGATCCGTGGGTCCGGCGTCCTGTATTACTTTACATTGAGTTTTGCTTCAGAGTTTATTTGCCTCCGTACTCGAGGCCGATCCAATTTTTGACGGCGAAGCGACACATTTTCACGATACTAAAGTCACCAAAAGGTTACATGACTTATCATTCAATGTCGCTAAGGTATTACAGGACATTAGAAACCTGATTTTACAAAGTCATATCATTATTCGATGACTTCAGTAAGGTGATAATGTCTGAGGAACGGTTTAATTGGCCGAGACAAATTGCACTGGCCTCGACTGGGGAGACTAGTAAACAGTGAAACCCTGTCTCGCCTAATTCACCAACCATTCCCCTCCATCTGTGACCGCTTAGCTAAGGTACGAAAGGTACCAGATAAGGCATTGCCGATCGGACACCTTCGAGTGTCTTTGGATCTTCGTTACTCTGCTATGATTGACCCTCCTTACCTGTCGTTCTGGCTTCCTTTTGTCCTTGGATCCAAAGATGCTGTAAATCTGTCACTATGAAATCTAGAGACATTCTCGATGAAGATGAGGAGCCTTTGCGCCATGCACGTGATCAAAGTGGGATTCAGACGGTGAGGGAGTTTTGCAGAACAATTCAGTCGCGGATTTCCATGATTGTGTGTTTGCTATTACTTCTATGTGCTCAGCTTGGGTCAACCAACATATTACAATGGGCAGCAAGCTTCGGTGCCGCTGGTGACCGAACACAAGAATTGGCTGGTGAAGTAAAAGCTGCCAGTGAGGTCGCAGGATGGAAATGGAACGATGTAAGTGGGCTCTCAAACGAACAATAGTTGGCAAGATCATTTCCTGAAGTGAACCAGATCACCCCATCAAGAAATCTAACATGGTACCAATGCTACGAGCAATTTGATTGTGCTCGGCTAGAAGTAAGTCTTCAGTAGCTAAGAAATGTTGTGAATGTTTTTGACAATTGACTCCCAGGTTCCACTTGATTGGCTGGATCCAACGGACCTTCGACGGGTAACCGTCGCTATTATCAGATATAATGCGACTGATCGTACAGACTACAAAGGATCCGTATTTATCAATCCCGGAGGACCTGGGGGAAGCGGAGTGTGGTTCGTAAAGCGATTAGCTCCCTACTACCAACTTGTAGTTGGAAAAAATCATGTAAGTGACCCTCAAGGCCTGTCACTTTCTTCTGCTAAGCATCAAAGGACATCATAAGTTTTGATCCTCGAGGAGTTGGAGCTACTACTCCTCAAATCAGCTGCTGGAATGCGTCCTCGGCAAGCATCTCATCACGACTTTGGGACCTTCAAGAACCGCCTGTGCTCGATGCACATCGTGGCACAATCTATGATAGCTACGCTCATGCAACAGCTTTCTCACAGCAATGTGCAACTCAACTCGGCGACCTCGCTCGTTTCGTGAGCACACCATCTGTAGCAAGAGACATGCTTCATATCATGGAGAAGCTCGGAGAGTCAAAACTGAAGTACTGGGGGTTTAGCTATGGAACTTTTCTTGGAACGACATTCGCAAGTCTTTTTCCTGACAGGGTCGGTCGGATGGTGAACGACGGGAATGTTGACGCGAGGGACTATGTATCAGGAGCTGGAACGCATTTCCTTCAGGATACGGATAAAGTCATGGATTCGTTCTATAATTTCTGCTACCTTGCTGGACCAACTACTTGCAACTTTCATTCTTCAAGTCCAAAGACCATCAAAGATCGGCTTTCAAAACTGCTCGAGAACATCAGGAAACATCCCATCATTGTTCCAGCATCTCAATCTACGAGAACACGGCCCGAAATTGTGTCTTACTCGAAAGTACAGCGACTAATCACGTCCGCATTGTACAGACCCTTGATAATGTTCCCACCTCTTGCTGAGGTACTAGCAGCTCTGGAGAAAGGTGATGGACGACCATTCCTCAATTTGACATCGCAGGGGCTTGATGAATTACCACTTTGCGGGACAAGACTCGATAATCCAACCGACCCAGATATCCCCACTCCAGATATTCCAGAAGCAGAGGCATCAGTAGATGCAAGTAAAGCCATTATGTGCTCCGACAGTTCACCGGTATCTGATAATGTCGAGGACTTTATAAACTACGTCGAGAAGTTGATGATTATCAGTAAGAGTGCGGGTGCGACGATGACAGGTCTGGTCATGGGATGTGTGGGCTGGAAGGTCAAGGCTAAGTGGCAATTTACGGGCATGTCAAAATTCTTCTGCTGCTTCATTCATTCATGGAGGTTAACAAGTCACCTAGGTCCCTTTGAAGGCAACACATCTTTCCCAATTCTTTTTATAGCCAATACAGCGGACAATGTCACACCGCTGCGAAGTGCTGTCGCCAATGCAGCAGGATTTCCGGGATCAGTGGTTATGATCCAGGACTCATACGGCGTAAGTATTCCTGTTTCCTAAGGAATCTTCTAGGCCAAAATTTCTATTGGGAGACATCTCCAGAGTAGCTAACGTATTAAAGCATACCTCTCTTTCCTGTCCCTCTCGCTGTACAGCGCGTACGATTCGATCATACTTTCAAGATGGCGCTCTACCAGCAAATGGAACAACATGTCCTGCCGACTTAGTGCCTTTCGAACCATGGCAAATGGATCCTATTTCGTCTTCACCCTCTTATTCACTGACCTCTGGGAATGCAGATCAGCAATTAAACTTTGCGCTCAGGCAGCTTATGATGACGGCCCCCCCACTTGGACCTTGACTAAAGACGGGATTGCTCTCTTTTGAAAGGCCTCATAAGAGCCAAATAAGGCTCCAATATCGTTGTAAATGTTTGAGGGACCCTCTGGGCTTGGCTTTTTGTTTACAAGGAATGAAATGGACTTGGATAGAAAACTTGTTTCTCGATTGTTTCAATGACGGACCAAACTCATTCTGGCTCTCTGTAGCATAGCATTTATGAGAATCGCGGTCTCAGTCACAAGTGACATGACGATCACGAAGTAACGATGACTCGTCTCCAGTGGTGCCAAAGCTTGAATTGAAGTACCATTTCTTGTTCATGTCACAAGAGTGTTGCACGAAATTAAAAGAAAAAATGCTTTAAAGGTACAGAAGCTCTTTACGGAATCATCAGATTGTCGTTTCAATTGGAGTTAAAGTCGATAGACGAAACCATCAAACGCTCCGCTCCGCTGACTCTACTAAATTGACATTGATCACAACAGGTCTTTTAGTGATATGTAAGACAACCACAATAGAACAAGGTTGGTGTTCAATCGCATCAATACAACTTTGAAAACTGTGAATTATTGCTGATGCTTTATGTGCACTGCCTTTCTCTTATTGATCACGTGCAAGTAATTGAGAAAGTGCTACCCCCCTTTGGACTCTCAGGTCACTAGTATTATCCCTCAAAACATCCAAAGCAACTCTACAACCCGATCAACATCGCCCTCAACTCTTTCCCCATTCTGCCCACTCTTCATCCTTTCAATATAGATCTGTCGCACTCCAACGCCTTCCAAGAAACTAGCTTCCACTAAATTCGCCGACCTCTTCTCACCCTTTTTTACTGACTCCCTCAACGGCCCTATATGATGCGCAAAATTCCTCGCATCTCCATCCCACGTCTTCTCTACTTTCTCCAGATCCACAACTTCGTCGAAACCCTCCGTGTACTCCACTACAGAGAACCCATTACTTAACACAAAATCATCATTGAACACCCAGCGTTGAAATACACATTCAAAACCACAAACTCTGCTTACATTACTCGCAAGGGGAACGTCAACTTCATACCATGTACGCCAATGGTGAACTGTCAGCAATCTCCTCCCGCTCTCAAAATAGCCTGACGCATCGCCTCTGATGTCCATTTGCTGTAGACCATTGTCGAATGTTGGCCTCACGTGAGAGTGGGCATTCAAGCACTCGTTGACAATTTGATCACCTTGGTCGTTTTGGAGAGCAATACAGGAGTCCCATACTTCAGGAACGAGTAAAGAAGCAGCTAAGGGTACGGAAATGAATATCCCACCACCGCCGAATGGGATCAGGCCAAGTTCGCGAATCTGGGCGAGATTATCTGAGAGGGCCGCGATAAGTATCTCGGCCGAGGCATCATAGTGTGTGTCGAGGTGATGAACAAGGTAAGGAAGGGAGGGGATGAATGTGTCGTCGTCGATCAAGATGAGCCACTCTGTGCTTGGTGTGCGTGTTTCGTAAAGGGTTTTAATCAGATTGAAATATGATTTCGCAAATGGGAGGGGACTTGTGTGGATGGTAAGATTTATGTTCATGTCGTGGAACTGAGATTCTGTTTCTTCGACGATGCCGGGAAAGGAAGGTGTTTCATCGGTCGGGATGGACACATGGAGTTGGGATTTCGTATTGGGAAGCCAGTGCAGGAGTTGAGGCAGGGCATACTTTAGGCGTGTGATTTTGGTAGAAATTCCAAACGAGAGGATTGAACAATCAACTTTGTGTGATAGTGGTGTACTTAATGTCAAGACTGGCAAGCTGGGCAATGAAATTCGTGTCAAGTTGTCCTTGTCGAGAAGCTGAAAGTCGGGAAGTAGTGGCTCGATTCTACGGGTTAAGGATGGTCTTTCTTCTGCCGCAGGAGTGTGATGGACTTGAATTTCTCGGCGAGCGTATTCAAAAGTTGGTGTACCAACATGTTGAGTAATGTGTGAAAGGTCTTGTGCGGGGATAACATCCTCGGCTGTGACGCTATTGAGCAATGATTGTGCGTAGGGGAAGATGGCATGCTTGATTGGCTTCGTAGTCTGCGCTGGAAAAAGCAATGTAGTCCAGCTGAGAATAAAAAGGGTAAGACTTAATGAGATCAGAAAACAGCGCTGGCGTTGATGCCTGAGATCAAAGCGAGAGGTAATCATGACGAGTGTATATCGTGGGGACGAAGAGGAAGACTCGACGATCTTGAGGGACAGGAAGTAAAAGCTCGAGATAGTGGAAATTTGAGGCTTGATTTCGTGGATAGGGGAAGCGGCTGCACGCATGGGTGGGTGACACCCGTGGTGTTGTTACGACGGAAACGGAAAGGGCTCTCGCTTCTGCAGTGTTGCCATTCTTCAAACGGCAATCAAGCCCGTTTGGTTTTAGCTATCGAAATTAGAATTTCACGAGTCCTCAAGATGTACTCATATGATTATGATAGTCTCAAGTCACAGCTTGTCCCAAAGAGAACTCTATAGAATCAGCCTGAAGCTATTTCGGAACAGTCCCGTGTCCATTGTAGAATAGTTGCTAAGCAAGCCAGGTGCTTAGCTCTGACCAGGTTCTGCAATGGGTCGCTCGATAGTTATCCAAGCCGCCTTTAGATTCTTGTATTGACATCTCATTAGCTTATGGGCGTTTCGAATTAATGCTATTGGGGAACAACTGAGGTCAGAAATGGCGGGGTGTACAGCATGGATCTACAGCCGCTTCAGTGGCGTGCAGGCGTGGTGATCATTGAGAATACAGCCGGCTCGGTCCGGCTTGGTGACACGAATCCACGTCCTGGAAGACTTGCGACCGGCATGTGTATACTTTTCTGAATTCTCATGAGGAAAAAAAAATGCACTCGGGGATGTTTCATCTCGCGTTAGGAGCTGATGAATCACTTGCTCAGCAGCATGCAAGCTTTTCTCAGCCTGTTTATTGCTTCGCTAGACTACCTACAGTATCTACTCGAGAACCAGTATCTGCCACTGTGCAAAAGAAGAAAGAGCAACAGTTTTCGACATCGCACAAAATTATGATGCCGAATCCTGTATGCATGCTATGAATAAGAAAGCGAAGTCTACTGTTCCTTTCAATTCAAGAAATATCCACCAAGGACTTCGTTCGCGTTGGTAACTCAACCGTCGAACAAAAATGATTTTAGTAATAGTGCGTTGTACCTTCTGTCTTCAATTGTCTCCAAAATTAGCTGATTGATTGGAAGAACAGCATAGAACAGACTCATAGTGTGACTGTAATAGGTTGTAGTCGCGGGCGTAGAAGTGGAAGCAGCTCAGGGCGATGAGCACCCTTCTGAACTTCGCCTGCCTGACATCGTCGATATGCGGAGCGGCAGCGAGTTCTTTATTGTTTGACTCTCCAACCACTTGATTGAAGGTACTTCCTCCAGATCCATTCAGTCATACATGTGACGGATACACCAACATGAGGCATCCCACCGACTGTATACCACAGGTGGAAGTCTCGAGGCCCTTCAAGATGTCCCGCGTCATGGTGTTGGGGTTTTATGGATATTCGGAGTCTTGTCTTCATCTATCATGTCGTTGATCCTTCTTCTATAGAATCAATGACGATATTGCTACGATATTGAACTAGCGACTGAAATTGTATCCTAAGCTGAATACTAACCGGAAGCCGAGAAACAAGCAGTAGCGGGAATTGAAACTTGCATGTAAATACATTATGAGAATATGTCTACGTAAAGCGTGCAGCCTGAAAGTATGAATCTAACGCCAATCTTTTTTGCTGCTTCGATTACAAGGAATATGTCCAGAAGCAAGAGACTGCAACCCATCGAATCTGGGAGCCAAAGCATAAGTACTAAATCTACAGCCACATCTTGCCACAAGAACTCCCATCCACAACCACAGGTGTTGGACTTCTGATATCCTCCGCAAATAGAACCTGGTCCCTCTCTTCGTCTCCATCGATACTGAGACTACTCACGCTGGACACGTTCTCCTGTTGTTTCGATGGCGATGCAGGCGATGAGGAGCTCGAAGAGTCCTGGCCACGGTAGTCGATCTGGATACTCGCAAATTGAGCAACAGGGTAATGATGGACGTCGGGGCCATTTTCATCGCTGGTGCACAGGTATTGCGGCCTTGAGAGCATGTTCCGAGAGATATGTGTTCCTGTACGTCTGCCATTCACAACAGTGGATATTCCCGTGCTGTCCGAAGCTTGAGAACGACTGGAATCAATCTCAGAGCGCTTATCCGGCCTGTTACTACGGTTCCTCACTTCTACACCCTCTTTGGCAAAGCGTGCCCGTAGTACCCTACCTTGCCAGCTGATTCCATTCAAAGAATCGATGGTAGACTTGGCCATAGAGTGAGACTCAAGAACAGCGAAGGCGTGGCCTTTCGGGCTACCATTGGCGTGCTTCGCAAGCTCTAGGTGCTGCAAATAATATCTGGTACCTTCAGGTGCTTTGTGATGCCGAGATCTCGGACTTGGACTGGGTCCAGGACGTTGGGTAAAATTTACAGTTGATGAAACGGACTGTATGAGTTCTTGTACATCCTTATGCGTTGCTACAGGAGGAAGTCCAGTAATAATGATCTTGCGAGCTTCAGATTTGATAAATTTTTGGGGTGGACGAACCGATAGTGGTGACGGATGCATGAGAGATTGTGGTTGAGGCACTGCGACCATGTGAGGTGGACCCGCTGCGAACATTTGTACCATCGATCCGGTCTGCTTTCCAGCTGGATATACGTAAACCTGTGGTGGCATGGGAGACATGGGAGACACAGTAGACACGGGAGGCGGCATTTGTGAGAAAAACATCCCAGTTTGTGCACACCGAAGATACTCGCATTGCGGAACGAAGCCGTTGAAGTTCTGCACACCGTTCGGTTGAGGAGATGGTGGTATGTAGTACGAAGTTTCGGAAAAGGCTGGCGACATGGGAGTGGAGCAGGCGAGATGGGTGTCCTGGAATGACCACTGCCGTCCTTCAGTCAGCTCAATTACACGAGAAGCAATCAGAGAGTATGAGTCTTACATCGCCACGGATGGTTGGCGAGCTTGGTGTTTGTATGTACAAGTATTTCAGTTGTTGCACGGATTGCTGTTGCTCACGTGGCTGAGATGATGGAGTCATTGGAAAACTCTCTCCTAACATAACTGGTTTATCCTCGTTCCGACCATCTGCTTGTAAAGTACGTGATGCTCGCGGCGGATCTTCCATAGCCGAATGGTTCATATGATCTGACGTGCGTTAAACCAAGAGGAATACCAGATAGTGGATTGAATTAACTTACAAACGGCAGCTCGAAAGTCTTCTTGTCCCTGAACACTGACCCAACCACTTGTGGATGTTTGGCCGGGATACACATATGCGTGAATGATAGACAGCTTAGAGTTATTCTTGGCAAAGTCCTTCAATTTCTTCCAAGTAGTATTCCCTGTGATAATAGGTAGGTCAGCGTATACTCATTTGCTCTTCCTCAAGATCACGGTTGGAAGGAATATAAGATCGAGATAAGCGATCGGGAAATGACGAACAGGGAAGGTTTCCAACGGGGATGTAGTAGACACCTGTGTGTGAGCCTGGAGGCATGAGAGGCATGGTTAAATTTGCAAGTAGAGCTCGAGGATGATCCTCAGAAGAAGTAAGAGCTGACCATAGTTTGGATTGTGAATAAGTCTTATATCGAAAAGTACGTTGGCAAAGATTAGTGGCGATGATGATGAGTTAGAGGACTGCTGGCAAGAAGGACCTGGATCAATCCGACTTATCAGCAATTCTGAATTAACATGCCAAGGTTTGAGAGGTTCTTTCCGACGATTATGCCTGTGTGTAGCCAGAGAAGAAAGGAGAGAAGTGATATATCCAGATGCGGACTGTATGTGGAGTTTTACCCTTGTAAAGCATGAGAGTCCGTGTAGCGTGGCACCCAGTGAAGTATCGGAAAGACTGCACTGCACGGTTTTGACCATCTAGACCCTACAACCGAAAGCAAGAACGCCAGTTCGCTGCGCAGAAGTGCAAATTCACACGCTAATATGGTTATGTTCCTTCTCCCAAAATCACGCTTGGGGATGAGATAAAGCTTAGTTTTACATATAATTTGACGGCTTAAACCCTTGGCTCAGAGCCGCTTGCCTTTTGGCTGGATATTTAAGTTGAAGCCCCGTATGAGACTTGAAGCCTGTGTAACTTTGGGTGTATATCGCAGAAGGAGACTAAGATAGCATTTCTCACGGAATGCCTCACGAGGTTCCACTCTTACTGTCAGTCAGAAGCGACTAGTGGCGGTCAAACAATAAACGTTGATAGTAGTAGTTCCCGGGATAGCTGTGGATTTAAAAAGCTTGAGCCAGGCTGTTCAAGGAGCTTTCACTCCATTGTGCTTAATACTATCTCTGCTTTTCTTTTGCCCTAGACATCTCGTGGTACGGAAGTGATCCCAGATTCCGGTTCGCATGGGGGACACCTCGTACATGGAGGGGTAACGGGATCTATGCAGGCTCACTGTGACCAGTAGCCGGCCAGCAAGATCATATCTTTGGACAATACAGCTGCAAGGATCCAAATCGAGATGTATTAGATGTGAGAGGTGTCTGAGACGGATATCAGCTTCATCGGTGAGCGTGATTGCTACGAGTGCAGCGTTTGTAATGAGTCGTCATTTTGAATTAGACTAATAGGGCAGCAGTTTGGAATTTTCTCGAAGTGATCTATCCGAGTACGGAGGCGGCAGCAACAGTTGCTCTGTTTATGATCTGATAAGTCGTTTGTTTCATGGCGCTGCTGTTGAAATTTGGTTTGCTGCTACTTGTATGCCTCGGTTAATTGCACAAACCTCGTACTGGGTGCAGTAGGGCTCTCAGGCTTTTATATGGCAGTCCTAGGAGTTGCTTCTAGAGACCCTCATACTTGAAATGAATTTAACGATCCCAGGGACTTGTGTCGGGAACAAAATGGCTGCTCCATGACGTCTGCAAGCCATAGCCGGCCTCGACCGCGAATCTGACTTTTGGAAGTGACAGGAAACATGCGCTCTCATGGATCGAAGTCATTTGATATTTACACTTAAGATCCTACATCAGGATAGATCTGCAGGCCCGGCCCGCCACTGGTCCATACAGAAAGCCATACCATGCCATGCAAAATATGGCGGAAATGATATGTTGATATGTAGCAAAGTGTGACGTGAAATCTTGTCGGCTTGTAGCAGACTAAAAAGTCGCCAGATACAAACGGGCAAAAACGACGCAGGGTAGAATTGACAGGTTACTTGAAGATACCAGACTCATCTGCTCGCCCACATCAGGCAGGTGCGAATATAGACCACGCTCGCAAAGCAAACAAAAAGCTGCTTCTCTCGCACGGAGCGGTCGATCGATTCGTAAGCCACCATTCACATGGTAAGAAGTCCATTTTTCTTCCTCGGACATTGGCATGTCGAGTTTGTGTAGAGGACCCCCCGTCGCTTTCATAGCCAAGGCGCGCCCAAGGTATCACTCCCATATATGGGAAGATTGCCCCATATTCCAGCATTGAATTAAAGTTTGAATCAGATCACAGCTGTCCTAAGTGACGTTGGTCTTTGCTCGGTTATGAGAATTACACATTTGCTGCTCAGCGGTACCTTCCACACGGGTTTCGTCCCAACTGAGCTTCATGCGGCTGTCAAATCCTGACAATCAAACTCTACCCTGTTGCAAATCATTGAATTGGTTTTGGTTTTCTCAAAAGGTGTCCATGGAAACATGTGAGCCTACAGACCCTGCAATGGGCTACAGTAGTACACAGACGCCGACCCCAGCCAGGCCTTCCCTTAACCTGGACGAATGCCACGCCGCGGATTAGAACTAGTGCGAAGATCCGTCCCAGCAGCTTGGTTGCACCTGGTCTATCGTCAAAAGAACCCCCGAACAGCCAATCAGCATCTTAATCGTGGCGCCATGGGGTGTAATGACTCTACGGTATCAAAACGTAGAGTCCCGGGCGCAGTATCCTTGCATGTTCATCTGGTGAAGGATCTGAAGAAGAAAATCCTTCACTACATATTCGACTGGCTACTAGGACAGGAATCTCATCACTTCCAAATGCCAATGGGAATTGGTCAACTAGATTCGTCCACCAGGTTCGGCGGATCTCCATGTCTGTAGACCCAGGAATCTTGATGGCCTCAAAGTCAGCTGAACTGAGACGTCGTCGTCCACTAGGATCTCTCACATCTGCGAAATGGTGTCAGAGTGACGACAGAGGCTGAAAAGCGTGAGCGCCTTACAAAATAGAAAAGGAAATATCCTTCCAGAACCACTGCAACACGCGATGCTCTAGTACATTTTCCCATCAACACAAGACAAAGTGAGCGGCTAACGCGCTCCACACGACCTCAAAACAAAAGCTGTCCAAGAAGCTGAGAGAAGTCATTGTGACTTGGCCAAAACGTGGGGTGATTCAGTCCAGGCACGGATTAGATGGCTGAAAGCCTGAGCTCCGAGGACCCTGAGGACCCTGAGGACCCTGAAGACCCTGAAGACCCTGAAGATCCCAAAGACTCTTCTTTTGTGCGACCTCGTAGGAAATTGTGCAACCCTACAGGGGTTGAACAGTTTAGCACAGTTGCGTAGTGATTGACCTTTCGGCTTGTTTTGCGACTTCATGTTTTCCAAGCACCTTCCTCTTTAGGTACTGTGCTCACCTGCAGAGAGCAGGGAACACTCATGCATATTTAAAATAACATTGGAGACTTCGCTGGATACGGAGCTTCCCATTTGCTTCCAGCGACATCCTGGACCGCGGCATATTGTGTTTCTGAGGCTGGATGTTGTTCTCGGAATGGCAAACAAGGCATTACCTTTTCTATCGAGGGCATCATTAAGGCGATCGGCCAATTGTTTCATGTCAACTGTCTTGCTTGGAGTCATCGGTTTGGAATGCAGGCTCGTTTAAAGATACTGGATTGGACTTACACATGCGCTCTCGTCGATCTGCTCATGGCAATATGCATGGTCAAAGCAGATTAAGCATGATTCTGTTAATCTCAGACCCACGTGCAGATCTTTTCATCGTCTGATCGAGCGTTTATTGCATCTCTTCGCCTCATGGAGACTACCAAGAAGTGTCAGAAATCCAACGTCTGCGCAAAGGCAGCTAGCTGCCAATGCATATGCGACCCGACAGAGTGGCACCAGGTGGATGTGCCGCTGTCGTTTCCTGCAGCAGTTTATCAATATCACAATTACGAAACATACATGAAAACCCCGATCTAGGTTCTTTTCATCTCCGAAGATAATTTGTCTCGAACACTTCCATTTTCAGTAGCTCATATGCCCATAACCAACCACCTTACAAGACCCACAACGGTCATTGTTCCATCCATGACGTGAATCCCATGATGGTCTTTTGCTCTGGAAATTGACAATGTATCTGCTTCCATGAACCAATGAGTATTTCCTTGAGAAACACGGGATTATGATGGCTGAGAACATGAGGGGTCAGGTAGGAATAAGATACTATGAAAAATAAGATAGGAGGCGGCGTTTGAACTAAAACACCGTTATCCATCTGCATTATTTCTCACATTCGCACCCAATGCCTGATTTTCAGCTTGACCTCCAGACTGGTCGTTGCCAATCGCGCTTCAAATTGGGATCAGTCCAAGAAGAGGCACAAGATCCTAAGCCCACCCGGCACAACGTATATCGTGATGAGGTGAACACAGTGGCCCTGACATAAATTTCAAAGTGTTGTTCATTCCTGGTGTATGATAGATACAATTCTATTGGAAAACTCGGTACGATGGCCATAGCGTTTTCCAGTGATGCACGAGCTCAGGAGAGTAAACAAATCTCCGCTGAAAGGGGTCTACCTAAGCGCTATTTGAAGTCTCGAACTGGATTAAGGTGGAGCTAAAATCGAATTGGGAAGGCTAGATCTTCTTGGATGCCGAATGCATGTGTCTGTCGTTCGATTCCTATTACGACCACTGCGAATGTACATAGTCTTGAGATTGATGGGTTAGGACATAGAACTGGACTTGGTATTGGGCTTGGTAGTAGAACGAGGCAGGAAAATGTGACTGAAAGTCTGTGTAATGATCGAATGGGTCTGGTCGTCTTCGGTCCAAAGAGCCCGTCGTGAGGCAAT
This sequence comes from Neospermospora avenae, assembly GCA_014282315.1. Lineage (NCBI taxonomy): Eukaryota > Fungi > Ascomycota > Leotiomycetes > Helotiales > Ploettnerulaceae > Neospermospora > Neospermospora avenae. The sequence continues at coordinate 10,697 of JACBAH010007458.1, read as the reverse complement.
GAGACCGCGTCGGTTCTACTCGGAAGAAAGCTGGGAGAAAATGTCTCGCCGAGAGCAGAAGGAGGGGAGGCAGTACTTCTTGAGGGAGTGACAAAGTAGAAGTTAGAAGGACTCGGTTCTGGTTATCATAATAAAGGTCACTTGTGGATATTTCATTTTCGCTCTGGTGACTTCAATAGCGGTCACTACCACGTACTACTGTAGAAGCATGTGCGACGCGAAAAGCAGCTTGAAACGTTTGATGCCACAAACATATGATTGTTCTCTGCCATTGGGTTACTTTGGCCCACGAAGAGTTTGATTCTAGCTTCTGCGTCTTTGGCACTCTTCCTTGGCTACAGTAACATGCTTAACATCTGTTCCCGCATTTCAATCGCAACCCCAATGTACTTCAAGTGTATTTGAGTGTCAGAGCTGTGTATATGTAGCTGGAGGGCTTCATCTGAGGGTCCAGCTGGAGTTTTGCATATATAAGTTCGTCGCGGCAGCTTCTCGTACTCCGCCCTTTCGCACACCATCTGGCAGGTGCAGCGGTGTTTATTGTGGCATACACCTAGGTGTGATTCAAGAGAAGGTTACTATATGGTTCCTATCTTGACAAGTATCCTTTTATACCCCATTTGAAGCGCAATAGGTGATGTTTGTATTTTGGCGGCCAGGCAAATTCATCTTGGGCAAAGTGTAGATTGGTAAGCACGTCTTGATGTCGCAAGCCAGCTCTACAGTAACGAAAATTATCGCAGGACATTGCTAAAGGAGATAATGCAAAGTCGCATGACCGTTTAATTACTTTACACGAGTCTTTCTCTGTTGAAAATTATAGAACTTTGAGATTGATTGCTTCACCAGAGACGAGTTAGCCTAGCCTTGATTGGGTGCGAGGCTCAATTGGATCGGAAGTACTAATCTATGTGTATATAACATTCACTCTTGATGATGTGATATCAAGGAGCTCCTAGAGGTGGGAATTCAACCCAATACCCTTCGGTTTTACGCTTTATGTTCCGCTCACGTCGGTGCCATCAACAAACAGTATTAGCACAACCCTCTGATACCATTGATGATTGTTATTTGCTCAAAGAACCCAAATTTGATGTACGAGCAGGTCTCGAGCAATCAGCGATCCGGATAGTGCGGTCGATATGGCTAATATAGTATGTTACATGTGCCCGATTTCCAGCTCAATATAACGTAGTTGTCATGACACGTACTTGTGACAGTGCACTCTGTCAGTATACAGATATAACATACGCGCTAGAAGTTACATAAAGGTTCCTACCTTCTGTAAACATCACTAACATTCATATCACTCCCTTCATCTTCACATTCCAAACATGACTGACAATACCTCCAACAAGCCCACTGGAAGCTTGCCTGGTCAGAGCAACAGCAATGATAAGGTCGGCCCCTCCAAGGCCATTCCTTTTCCCACCGGTCCTGCAAATCCATTCCCCTACAAGAATGTTCTTGTTCTTTTGCTCTGCTGGGAAGATGAAATAGACGGGTGCTGGGGCGAGACAGACCGATTGAGAACTTTGTTCGAGAAGCGCTTCAACTTCGCCACAGAACTTTACCGGCTCCCTTCCAGAAATCCAGAGGCGCGATTTCTAGAGAAGTTTGAAGCCGTCAAAATGAAGGCAGCCAAGGAAGAGACTCTCTTAATTGTGTACTATGGTGGGCATGCCGGGATGGGCGGTGACAAGGATGCCAACCCAACGATGATGTGGAGTTGCTACGGAGGAGATTCAGACTCGGATTCAGATTCAGTATCTTCATCATCGTATGCACCGCGTCCATCCATAATTCGCTATCTCCGGAAGCTTCTGATGAGATTGACTAGCGCTAGCGACCGTTTCGAAGACATCAGACCCCGTCGAAGAGGAAAATCTTTCCGGCGACGCAGGGAGCAGTTCGATTCACCGCTTGAGTGGACAGTTGTCGAAAAGGCTTTGAAGACAATTCAGAATGATGTCCTGGTCCTTATGGACTCGTGCGATGCCTCATCTGTCATGATCGGACTGGAAGCGAATTGCTCCTCGAGAAAGATGGACTTCATCACTGCGTGTGGAAGTCATAACGCGAGAACATCCACGCCCTGTAGATGGACATACGAGAACAGACTTGGTAAAACCTTCACGGAAGTGCTCATCAATGTACTAGAGATGAAAGCTAAAAAGGGAGAAGCTTTCAATGCTGCCAACCTTCATTTCTGTATTATGCAGAGAATGATGAAGGTTTACGCGAAGACTAAGATGGCCCCGCCTACTCCTCTGTTTTTCTGTCTGGAGTTGGTGAATGGACATCTTGCATCGGGTGTTCACTTGAAAGTCCTGAAGATGGATGACGAGGTTGAGGCTTTAACCAGAGAAATTGCGGAGCTCAAGACGAGGAAAAAGGTTCTCATCAAGGCGAAACATAATGCTTCCGACATCGGGGCAGCATCTGGTGCTTAGCAGTCTCTCGAATTCTCGCTTTGTACACCTAATATATGGTAATGGGATGGAGGAGCGTGCTTGTAGAGAATATTAAGTACTTGGGTTGATTTTTGTTTGACGCATCTAGCCACTAGAATGTTTAGCATTTTATGTCATGCAAAGTTCTTCTTCGTAGGATGGTCTCTCTCGAAGCTTTGCGATCGCAATGGTCGAGGTCCCACTGGAGACATCAAATCAAACAGGACTAGTGGTTGTGTATCTGATCACGAAATAGACTACGCGAAGTGTGTTTGACAATCTTTTTGTAGAGAACCCTATGAAACCTGTACGCCAGGGACCTGAGTAGTTACACCGGTGAAAACAAAGAACCTTAATCCAGACAAGTATGAGAAACCCAGAAAAGCAATGCGGTGTATCTATGTAGTGGAGCGGACGTAGCGACCGACAACGACACAATGATCTCTCTCGAAGGGTTCTGCGTATGTGGTTAGCTCCATAGTTAGAAATAAGTTTAGCAACATATTTACCCAGGGTCAACTGCTCCAAAGGCTTAATTCTCTCCTCTCTCAACTTCTGCACTTCTCTGGCGAAAACGGCTTCTGGTGCAGCGGTACTGTCGATACAGTTTGCCTTGATAGAAACAACGATACCACCTCCAACCTTCAAGAACAAATGGGCGTTCAATCCAACGATACGAGCCTGATCTGGCTGGGCAACATCTGCGAAGATAACATCGACCATAGAAACCAACATTCTGTACTTAAGCGGGTGACGGGCGTCCTCAATTATTGGGATAACGTTTGTGCGGTGAGTAGCCATGTTAATCAAATCACGACCAGAGCGGTGGGAAAATTCGACAGCAAAGACGGTTCCGGTTGGGCCAACGATATCAGCGACGTGAGAAACAGAGGTTCCAGAGGCGGCACCGAGGTAGAGGACCTTGGCTCCGGGCTTGATGAAGATCTCGTCAAGACCACCCAAGACACCAGCAGCCAACTTACTTCTGAAGGGATTCCAGACACGGTATTCGACCTTCGTGACACTTGGGGTTCCATCTGGGTTTGCTGGGCCGGAGTTCTCGACGCTGATGCGCTTTTCACCGTAGACCGACTCGCCGGGGGACATGTTCTTGGTGACCAACATATCTTCCTTGCCACGAGCGACGAAAATACCAGCATGACGATGGGGTTCCTGCGCAGGTCAGTTTCTGCAATTTAAATATTAATGGATCATGCATACGATAATCGTCTTTGCGCCACCCTTTGCTCCAGCTCCTCCGCGTCCTCTGGGTGCACCACGACCTCCTCGAGGTGCGCCTCGTCCACCACCACGACCGCCTCTGCTATCACCTTTACGTCCATACCCTCCGGTCAGCTTCAATTAATTCTTATAACCATGCGCAAAGGCATTGGAGAGGTGTGCGACTTCGAAAATCCCATTGATAGGAGATTTGAAGTCGCGGGGATGTGGAACTGACCTCTGCCACCACCTCTTGAAAATCCACCACCTCGTCCTCCTCTATCACCACCCCCAAAGCCTCCACGCCCACCACCGAATCCTCCTCGTCCTCCACGGTCTCCGCCACCGCGACCTCCTCTTGGTGTGTATGCCATCTCTAGTTGTGTTGTTGGGAAACGATTGGCGTGTAGAGATATTTGGTGGAATTGATGGAGCTTGAAGGGCAGAATGGAAATTTTATTTTTTACCGACCGTAAAGCTCAGCCATTGGTCAAGCGAGGGCTAGGCTAAACCAGGCTAGCAGACTTGAAGAAGATGTGGCTGAAGAGCGGAGCGGCTGGTGCGATTGCAGCCTCTTCTAACGGCAAATCTGTTTTTCCAGCTCCGTGGTCAGTCGGTGCTCTCCCTCCTCGAACATTTAGTCTTCGCAGCGGCTTCCCAACGTGATTGTGATGATCAAGACTCCAAGGGCGTCTGATGCTCAACGCCAGATCACTATCACGACCACCTTGTCTCATATATCATGGGGACGCTGAGCTGCATCAATATCCATCCCCTCAGCAGGCTTGAGCAATTTAATGCGCTTGGATTGGGGATTCTCGTCTCTGCGAGGGACCACATCAGCCATACCTATAGTCAGCAAGCAGACTAAATGCATGAGATCACACGATGATTTGCCTCAACCTAGTACACCTCTCTCAAACCTTGAGAATCTCGTCTACACATGCCGTTGGTTTCTGTTTCGCTGAATTATAATATGAAGAGTTGTGGTTGTTGCATGAAGCATCTTTCCTGTTGTTAATGCATTGGGGAGAATTCACTTGATCTCGTCTCTTGACATCCTCGCTTCAAAAAGAGCCTCAGTCTGTCATCCCATGTCTTTTCATCCGACATTTCTTGAGACACTATCAGACGGTTAGCAGTCTGGTACCATTGACCCCAATCTCACGTGCCATCTGCTCGGCATAGGGCAGACACCTTGGTCCAAGGACTTCAGACTCTCAATTGATTGGTAATGTTACGCTCCGACTTCCTGATATAGTATCACAATTCTTTCTCCTCGAACCGTTGTTCTTACCGCTGTTTGTGTGTAAAGTTACAATCAGGAAGCCGCCATTATGACAATTTACGTTTGCTCTCTCGAGCTCCGTTCGTCCCAGTTTCTTGTTCTCCTCTTAACACATCGAGCTTGTCAATATGACTGCCAGCCAATAGCCATAGCACACTTATCGTCTGTCACAGTGACTTTCCGCAAGTGCCGACATGTCATCGTTGATACCGTGCGAGTTTCGATGCAGTTTTGAGAAAGACAGGGGTCGAGGCTGCCAAGCTTTTACGCCTCGACTTTTCATCAACCTGTCGAGACCCTCAATTGGTCAACTCTTGATTTTAAGCTTCATTCTAAGGTCCTCCTACTATCCATTCACTGTGTCGCGGGGGTCTGTGATAATGCATGGCCAACATCAGACAAGTCAACAACTTTTGGAGCCGACTCGGCGGTCATGCTTATCAAGGAAAACCGTTTGTGGACCCTGTCCATATTGAATGTCAGTTATGCTCCTTGACATTTTGGCAGGCGTGGACGAACGCATGAAGTTCAGATGAGGTTACTCGAGGGGCGTATGCAGGATCTGCCATGTCCAGTTGGGATTCCGAGACTTCTGCGAGAGGCTCAAGATACGGAAAACATCTATTCCGCAAAAGATCGTAGCCAGGGCTCTTTGGCGAGCATCACGGCGGGCAAGTATATGAATCAGTTGATACCTCCATATGTTTTCCTTTTTTTCATCCATTGCATTCATCCTCAACCTTCCTTTTCCATACTTTTCATTCTTTTACCGAGCGCTCCAGTAGCTGCCACCACAGTCTTTATACTAGAACATTTTAATTTTTGAATAACTACTCTATCCTTCATTCTTCAGTCTATCTTTCAACTCGATATCATGATTTTCAACACCATCTCAATCTTCGGCCTGGTTGCCATTGCTTCTGCTGCACCTCACATGCACGCAAGATCCGAGAAGGAAGTTGGAGCACCTGCAGCGCGGGGACTCCACTCTCACTCTCGCTCTATCGAGACCCGCAATCAAAATGATAACTATGTCACAAACTTCGTCAGCGGGTTCGACAGCAATGTTATCATCCAACAACAAACCGTTACCATTTTGAATGTAGTCAACACTCAGCAAATTATCGACGCGCAACGTCAAGCCGAGTTTTTCTTCATCCAGGCCATTCAGCAACAGCTACTTGCTCAACAGCAACTGCAGTTTGCTATTGACAACATCCGTATCAACACCTTTCTGAACGCCAACCCGAGCGTCAATACCGTCGCCATCATCGTCACACAAGTCAACGACAACCGTGATTTGAACAACCGTAACGTCCGATACATCACCCGCCAAATCCAGTCCAACCCATCCGCATCGCAACAGGTCTTCGTTGTCATCAACGAGAGCTCGCAGATGAACATTGGCCGATCCGATGTAGGCCCAATTCCAGGTTTCGCAGGTCCTCAATTCGCATCGTACGTTCCCGGTGACAATGCTTCGTTCCAGGCTTCGGGAATCAATCTTTTCCCATTTGGTGTTGGAGCTCCTCAGTTTGCTAACTCGAGGAACTTCGTCGACCCGGCTTTGATCATCCAGCCCACCCAGGGACTGTTCGTCACTAGCCAGAACCAACAACAGTTTAACGTTGTTGTCGTTGTTTAAGCGTCGCGGAGTCCAGAGTGCTACCACGTTACAAGGATGAAGAATATCTGATTGTGCAATGAGTTGGGGCGAGACTAGAGTAGAGAGCCCTCAGATATTTTCTTTTGATGTTGAGATCATGAAGGTGCTGTTCATTGAGTTACCTTTCGATTGTATGGTCGAGGTTAGGAATTAGGTAGAGGGAATCATTGGCAGCGCTGCTGGTAGATTCGAGGCCAGAGTTTTACAATATTTCACTTTGCATCGATTGCAATAGATGGATGGATGATGGACTGATGGATGGATGCAGATATGTGGTGTGTGAACAGGAGGGACGATCAACCAATTTGTTGATTTCGTTGCCGACCATAGTGTTCTACAATGACACAAGTCACTTCTCGCTTCTCAGAATTCTTCTCAGTATTTCCTCGGTGTTGTGCACAGGGTTGCTCTTTTCCATCTTAGTCACATTCTCTAGTTTCTGTTAATGCACTGCCTCTGCCAGTTCCCTTTCATATGCAGATAATATTGCACTCCATTTCTCCCTGTCCTCAAGGCCCTTCATAAGAGCTAGTACTCGCTTCCTCCGTAGGTCTGAACCTATTTCTTATCGATATAGGCCTACCTCCGAGCGAAAATCCCCTGTAAAACAACTGTGGACAGGTTCAGACCCACGAAGCAACCGAGTGTCAACATCAGGTACCTAGGTAGTCAAATGTTCCTCGGCTAGTCTTACCTGAGCCTCCGTTTGCTCAAATACGCTGAAGCTACCTACCGTACCACCTGCAGTCGTCAACAGCTCGCCTAAAATTTCACAACCCACGTTTCGGAATCCCGCAGCTCAATCCCCCACCGATTTCTGACACACGTCAAACGTCAAGCCTGACAGCCAGCCCAGTCCAGATCATGCTCGAGCGCATGTTCATGCTTTGAAGTTTGATGAGCATGCGCTCCGATACATAACCCGGAATATTATCGATAATTAAGCAGTGGTCTGAGCGGAAACACGGTTTGTTTGCTGGCTCGACCTCATGCCACACGTAGGTCTTCTCAACAGACTCGACAGAGTCAATTGTGAGTACAGTCCAAATGAGAGCATCTCATTTGATACTGCGAGTAGAGTTAATTCGAGAATCATCGTGACCGAGCCGGCTTCAGAGTCCAAATTTGAGGCCTGAGATAAACCACTTATCTAAGTGGTGAAGAGGCGTTAAAAAGGACCTTCCAGAACATCAGGACTTCAACAGCCACTATCCCACATCTCCGGACAATGGTCTCATGCACCCCGATAACTCACTCCATGATCCTCCACAAAAGCAAACGAGCCGTCCTCCTCATTTTCTCATTTCCCCAGCAACTCCAGTTTCCATTTCCACACAGAGCATCAAATTGCACTTGCTGACTTAGTCGGTACAAATCGGGATGACTTCTCACTAGCATACTCACTAACATATCTAGCAGCCAATCACTCCTCCGCACCATCAAACCTACTCGGCGCTTCTCCCCCACGCTCCAGAAGCATAATTTCGCCGCAACCTTCGCGGAAAAGGAAAACTCGCGCAAATCCTACTCACGTGATGAGATCCAACCGGGCTTGACCGAAGAAAGGCTGGCCTCGGCCGACGGCTTTTTCTTGCCTTCATGCAGGGCATCATGCAGCCTTGCTGCGTGCTGCAGAATCTGCTTGATGACGTTAGCTGATTGGGTGTTTGGGATGTCGGCGTTTGCTGGGTGGCGGTTCTGGTTGGAACAGCAGGGCGGAAGAAGGAAAGTGACGGGAAAGACAGGGGAAAGCTGGGGCATGGATTGGGAAGCTGCCGTTTCTGGGGACGAAGATGGAGATCGCTTGGAGGGGTCTGGAGGAGATGGAGATAGTGGGCTGCATCTGGACCAGCCCAGGACCAAACGGGCGAGTATCTGGGCAAGCACTGAGACGTCGTACACCCCCGCCATTGAAAATTGACGGCCTTCCTGTTGCACTTAAGGACTGTTCTCTCCCACTTGAAGCTATCCTTCTTCTTCTTTTCTTCTTCAGACGTATTGAGTTATCGTTATCATACAATTATCATATTTGAACTCAACTCTGTGTGCTCACAGGATCATTTCGTCCTACCTGTTACTAGTCTACATCAAGACCAAGTCTGCTGTACCATCCCGTACGATCTCAAGACACTTACAGACACACGAGCAAACGGATCCCGACAAACAACATCTTCCATGACCTAGTGTGCAACATCAACACTCTCTTCTACTCAATCGGAATTCAAGAAGACCTTTGTTTCTTAGGAAAGCAAGACTGCAGATCAACGCCGCCGAACGCCCGTACCTGTTCAACTACCGACCAAGCTATCATAGCTCCTCCACCTCGCCCATTCTCGACCTTCTAGCCCAGCAACCAGAATTCCTTAGCACGAAAGCGTGTGGAGCCCGGATACTGCTCCGTACACAAATACCGACTTTCCCTCTTCTTCTTCCGACAAGAACTTCTTCCGACAAGAACTTCTTCCGACAAGAAGTGCTTCACTCAATATCTTCTCAGCCCTCTCAACATCACATCCTTATTATTCACACACGATGGGTCTATTCACCAGAACAAAGCGCTCTTCCACCTCCTCTTCCGCTGCATCGACACCCTCAAACAGCGGCTCCACAACACCCACCACATCAACTCCAAACCCATCCACCACAGTCCTCTCTTCCTCGCCTCCTCCCTTAATAAAAACCTCCTCCCGCCTTACCCTTACCAAGACCCTAACATGGGGCAAGAAATCCCAAGAAGAGAAATATCGCCGTCGGATCGAAAGCTGGGAGAAGGAGGATGAGAATGAATGGGCTGCTCCGAGCGCGAGGAAAGTAGGGAAGGGAAGGAAGTTGTGTAAGAAGGATCAGGATGTGCTGAGGGCGTTTCAGTGGGGTGTTTGCGAGAGGAGTAGTATGGAGGGAGGCAGGAGTAGGAGTGTGTTCTCGGGAATCAGTCCGGGCTGCTCGAGGATGCCTAGTGTGGATTTCGGAAGTTGTGCTGTTGGAGAGTCGAGGTTGAGGAGGGAGGAGAGTGATACTTCTTCGAGTGAGGGATCGTCGAGCTAGAGACTGCGAGCTGATGTGTAATGTTTTGATAGCGTTTACGGTGTTTTGATATTCAGGACTGGGGATTCACGGTGCTTGGTGTTTGGGGAGACTTGCATGAATAATAGGTGATGATCGGGGTGGCTACTTACTCATAGACGGCATTGGGTTGGAAATCAAAAGGATCACAAAAGGCTATCATGCATTGGGGCCGGGAAGAACAGGGACGAAGACATGCTTGGATATACGCCGGCATCGAGGTTAAATGAATGTTATACTAGAATCCTGTAACATCAACCACATCAAAGAAATTGAAAATTATTAAAAAAAACACTGTTTCCATTCTTTCCTTGGTTGATTCTCTGCTTCTTTCTCTCTATTTCATGCCATATCCCACAATACTTCACTTCTATCTTCACACCTCGCTCCTTCTCCTCCTTTCTACTCTTAGATGCTCTGTTCCTGCCACCCAATCCTAATTTGAAGTTCTCTCACCATGTTATTCATCCAAAAGCCCAACGTACAAGTCTCTTCCTAATCTCCAGCCCTCTACCTACTCCCAATAACACCCTTCTTGACCTAGCCTACCTAGGTACCTACATCGCCTCATCGGCTCTCTTCGGCCTTGCATCGGCCTTGCATCATGTGTTTGGTCCTCGCCACAATCTGGGATTCACGCCAAGCCTTCGCTTATACTAAGATATCAAAAACAGGTTTCCTTCTTCCGCTCCCCCACTCCAGGGGACGTGCCACGAACCAGGGCCAGGGCCAGGGGCAGGGAAGGCCTCGGCCTCAGCATCGCCAAAGCGTCATGATCACCCAACACCCCCGCGAATGCCGACTGAGCTGAGCTGAGCTGAATAGACCCCGCATCATGTACTACCCGCGCATCTATCGTTAATTTGTATTTATGTATTTATCCAGCAGACTACTAGCCGGCCCACCTCCAGTTTCGCTCGGGGCTCGCTTACTGTCGGGGAAAGCGAATGTCACAGGCAAGCAAAACTGTCACAGCTCGGCCAAACTTCGGTCATTGGGTTTTGGT
>JACBAH010007457.1:0-31843 GCA_014282315.1 Neospermospora avenae | reverse complement strand
GGTCTTTGAGATTTGAAGTCGAGACGCACGAGGGCTGATCTTTGATCATGCGCTGTGCTCTGATCATATATATATATATCAAGCGATTATGAATGAATTATTCTTCATCCCATGAGCAATATTCCGCAGACAACATCGTCGAGCTCAATACAAAACTTGATTGCGATCCTGCTGGTTGCTGGAGCCCTAATGCCGGGCACTTGGCGATCCTTTTACGCAGGAAATATGATGTCGAGCATGAGTTTCAACTTTTCTACGGTGTGTCTTCGAGAGTGTATGGCCGAGTCTGCTTGACAATCAAGAATCTGAAGCTGATTATCAGCTATTGTATGGTGGAACAGTTTGCTGCTCTATTTTGCTATCCGCTGTACACGTTTGGCCGCGAAATTTAATACAGAAATTCATGAATCATGTTTGATGATTCCAAAAATCGTTTTCGCGTCGTGCGTTCCTCGATTGATCCGAATCTGTAGCAGGATACGAACTTGTTTTGTTGCACTCCATTCCAACGAGGGACGATGTACATATTGCACTAGGGCAGAAACATCTTACAGGAGACGTAAAGCCCGCTGCTCAACTTGACCTAGTTTTAGTCACCTGTACGCAACTGGGCTGTTCTGCAGGCCGTGGCTGTCTTTTGACTAGAATACTACAGTTGCACTTCCGAAATCAAACTTCATTTTGCTGTTGTTCTTGACTGGTCAAGAACTAAGTCAGCCTTGCCTAACCACTCCATTTCTAAATGTCTACTTCAAATTTGTTTCAACTTTGTCTTATTCCTTCAAGTACACTGGAACTGAGATTGATTACTCTCCAGGTACCAGATTGCATACTTCTCAGATCCACTCTAAGGAGTTGCGGCTTCCATATAGGTACCGAAGTACCATTTACCCACGGTCAACAAGTCAATAATCGTAGACCCTCTTGATGCTCTGTGCCACTTCATGCACACATCCCTTTCCATGTGTCTTTTTTGCGATGCGCTGTCGCATACTTGGGAAGATCCAATCAAAGAAAAGAGAGATGGTCCATAAATGCAGCTCTCTCTCGATCGCCGAAAATCTGTTTTCAGCCCTCCAGCGTCCACGTTATTTGACTGAAGAACAAATTGTCTGAATGGATACCGTCTGCATGAAATCAGAACCCCGATGTCGAGACGAACCATCAAATGGTGTTGATGACAGACATGTATCGGCTTGCGACGCGAACTGTCGTTAGAAGTATCGGACCATTGCCATGCGAATAGCGTCTTGGGAATATCCAGTCGCGGTGGACTTGGGATGGCTAACATAGTCCGAAGCCTTCGGATCGATTTGCCTTGATTTCCTTGTTTAGCTGAGGGTGGTAAGATCTGTATCTTTCAAGACGCTTGCTTGCCCTTGTACACAGACTCCAGCCCGATGGAGATTTATGTTAATGGGAGAACATTGGATTCAAGGCTTGATGGAAGGTGAAGCATTAGACTTGCTCGAGTTCCATTGGGATGAAGTTTTCTTAATTTGAGATAGTTTCTTCGGTTTGGGACGCGAGGTATATCACTTGAAAGAGTCGAACTCAGGGAAATGTCATCTGACTTTCAAAACGAGCTTTATTCAATGTCCTGTAAGCTCTTCGTGACTTTAACGTTAAGTCAGATGAGAGGCTTGACTGACACTTTTTATTGTTCCACAACCAAAACTACTCCAAGTTCTTGAAAACCCGTGCGCAATGCGCATCCATTCCCTATAAACCCAGCTTGTCTCCATCATAATGTCTCCTAAACCTTCCAGGATATTGCAAGCTCACGATAGGCTTACTTCCATTCTCCTTTTGATATCCACTTTCTGACAGCTGGGATCAACAGGTTCACCAGCGCTGATCCAAGTTACAGTTTGCCTGTAGTGCGTCCAACAGAGATACCAGTTGCAGTACAACCTCGCATTATCCAAGTCATGAAGTGACTCCTCGGCATTGTTTCGCCACTGCGAAATACAAAGATTGTCATCCTTATCAAAATCAACAGGGAAGCGATGGTATCCAAGTACAGGCGAGACGATATTCGACTTGGAGCCCTTGCTCAGGCCCATCGCCAAAGAGATGTTGTGTGGAGAATCCCAAGTAAGGGCGCCGTGATCCAAGCCGAACTTCTGCGTCTTGTCTGGCTCCACTGAAGAGTTTAAGAGAAATCGGGCTTGGTAGGGCTGGATCGTCATTGGAGCTGCTTCCGGATAAGTAGTGGCGTTTGAACACAGCGCTCTCATTATCGGACCTTCGTGGCATGTAACGACGAACGAGCCGTTGAGTGTGCTGTTTGTTGATTGTACGATGAGGTTGAATGGTGCTGATCGAAAGTCGTCCTTCGCTGCGGATGCTAAAATAATAGAGATGCACGCGGTGAAGGCGAGAGTAGGTACAGAGAGACAACGCATCTTGGAAAGCAACGATGAGTGATTCGTGGTCGGAGATGAATCGATCCTGGTCGCGAAACTGATGGTTTTGATGATGTTGATATTAGAGAGGATGAAGAAAACAGGAAGTATGTTTTGCGAGAATTTGATCAGAGAGTGTCCAGCGGAAGGCACGATGGTGTTGGTCTAGGAAACCCTACAGGCGTAAATTCCTCCAAGTAATCGGAATAATTCGGTACTCATACGATTTGAGAACGTATGTATAAAAGAACGTGTTCTCCTTTATCAACTGAGATTTTCTAGTGAAGAAGAAATTGGTACTATATTTCAGATATGAGGAAGAGTAGTCGAGGTATTATCACCTGCATTTAGATAACGCGGTTATAAATCGGTTCGAAATAAACTTCCGCTTAGAAAACCATTATTCAGGATCGAACTTTTGGAATACCGATGATGTCCGGGACTCTGTCGTAGAGGCAGAAACCTCGGAATGCTAGGAATACATAGTAAACAACCTTTACTAAATTCTAACATTAGAAGCAATTGACTTGAGAAAAGTTCTCGCGCGTGCGACACCTGCAGAACTACTGTAGGCGCGCAGGTGAACGGACGCTCAGCGCTTAAGTATTATTAGTACAATCAGCAGGGGATAGATGACTCCACTACAAAAAGTATAATACAGAGCGCACTGACTTATTGATCACTGATTGATAGTTTAAGCCCTGCTTGCAGGCCTGCGTGCTGCTACTTGTAGTAAAGTCTCTGAACCATATGCTAATCGTACTCATAACACTCAATTGCTATACCTCGGGAAGGGGCGAGCCTAACGCCGGTCTGAACCCCGCCGGGCGAGGGTAGTAGATAAGGTATAGGCCCAAAGTTTTGTAATGTTTGAGTTTCGGTTATATGTTATTCGAACGGTCATCCTAGACAGCAGTCATAGATTATAACGTAGCCTTTTCGGTAGATTGAACGGTGTCGAGTTTTACTAGTGAACAGAGGTAATACTCTTTACTTTCGGCAATACTCCGATCACTCAAAAGTTGAAAAGCTAGTCACGCCTGTCGGGAGAGTAATTCATGTGCGGCTTTGACATAGGAAAAGCGAAGTGCAGCAGAACAAGATATGAAGATGGAAGACAAGACATAAGAGCATCAATTTCAGGTTATTAGTCTATTGGGTCCAAACTCCACGTGCCTCCTGCCTCACACAAACCGGAACATCTTTCTCAGCAATCTCATTTCCTCCAACTCTCCATCAGCTTAGATGAAAACCCGCTTGACATCAACCTTCTGGCAACTTGGGTTCTCCGGATCAGCAGCCCCAACAGCCCACGCCAAAGTTTGATAGGTGTATCCCGCATTCGTGATACACACATACCAGCGATAGTAAGCCTGGGCCTTGTAAACCGGCGGAGAGACAGTGTTGTCTAGATAACCAGCGACGAAAAGCTTGTCTTTCTTGTCGAATCCGTAACTAGAGAATCCTCCATCTCCTGGGAAGAAAAGAGGAACAGCAACGTTGGAGGTTGGCGAAGGGTTGAGTTGCAGAGAGGACGAGACGTTGAAATTACCGCCACGAAGAAGCCATGTGACGAGACCAGTCTGGCCTGGTAGACCTTGATTCGCTTGTTGCTGATAGGTTGTGTTGAAGTTGTATGTCTCGGAAGTTGATGGTGGTGAGCCGCTCGTACCCACACACAGTCCTTCAATCGCAGCACCTTCGTGACATGCGAAGAGACCTTTCCCGTTCAGAGTGTGGTTTGTGGATTTCAAGATGAGCTGGAATGGCTTGGACGTAATGTTATAGTATTGAGCGGAAATGCCAGTCGTAAGGGCGAGGAAGCTGGCGAAGGTAGAAGCACGCATTCTGATAGTAAGGGTTGTTGCTGATGTGGGGTAATTGATGTGTCGCAAATTAAGATTTTATTAGCAATATGATCTGAAGTTATTCGGAGGAGAGTTGAGATGCTTCTTTAATAAAGCTTCTATGGACGGATCGCCCCTGCCCTTATATTTGATAAAGTTCTGATTGTCGTGAGATTATCCGTAAGTGGCATGCCAGGCAGGCTCGATTCATCCCAAGATGCGGGGAGAGAGATCGCCATGACGTTTAAGCCTCGTATTCGATTTTTCACTACACCACTCCACTAACCTTGCATGGAGTAAATAAAGCGCCACAAGCTTAGTTTCTCGATATCTTGGCTGTTTTCAGGCAAGCGGCCGAAAGAAGTGAGACTATTCAGACAGTCAACTGACAACATACGAAGTTCACGATGCTCGTAAAAGTAATCAAATGCGACAATGACGTGCGGCGCTCTGGGTTTATTTTTGGATAGCTGGATAAGTATCTCCGGAAGATCACTGCCGAAACTATTCTACCGCGAATAGTCATCTGGGACATTTGGCGGTGAGGTAGGAAATGTTAGCCTTGCAGCTGCGGACCTCTTGCCGTTGTAGCACAAAAGAATTACCTACGATCAGACGAGAAAATGGATACGAGATTTCTCTTGGTACAACTCGAGAACCGTTTTGTCAACGTGCTAGTAGTGCATATACGGCATAAGCAGTGATGAGCAAGGCTTTTTGTTTGGTCAACATCGATATTCAAGGACCCGCACGAATTAAGGATCGTCCCGTAAGGGTCCTCGGTTATAGTCTACAAGTGAAAGGATCTTGGCGATCTTGGGTTGGCGATATATCCAATCCCAACGATATGTTTGAATACGACCCCAGGACAGGTGGCGGCTGTGTGGAGAGAGGCAACGGCGTCCGCCATCTGTACTTGAGCAACTTCATGCAGCTCACTGCGGAATCACCGAATCGTCCGAGCCTCAAGTAGCAACTCTAGGGTTGTACCAACCCTCAGCTTATAGATAGGCACTCGGCCCTTTTTTGTGGTCTATGACAGATCACCGGATATAGTGCCGAATCTAGTACACAAGGCAGCTTTCCGTGTCGTGATTTATGAGACCCTTGGGCGCATCTTGGAGCTAGGCCCCGCCTATCACTTCTGTCACTCTTTCAGCAAGCATACACAAGCGCACTTACGCCTGGAAAATTGATCGTATTCCAGACCTTTTCTGTTTACTATCACTATCTGGTTTTGACTCATTTGACTTGGAAGCCAGCACCGGAACCAGTGCCCATCTTAAACAAATCGAAAGCCTGAGAGGGTGAGGTCCTAAGCATGATTTAGAGACAGAGCTTTGCAGCCTCTAGTTAATGAGATACAATCTTTGGCGTCCCCCAACTTCCGCACGCAGTGTTTTCATGAGCCTAGAACGATCACTTTCGATATTCTTGCCATACCTAGTATTCCAAGCTGCATCTTGAATATCCATCATCGGCCCCATTTTGAGCGTTCTTATCAGAATTCTGCACAATGTATCCTCGGCACGAAAAATTTCAGCCGGTATATTTGCCCCTGCTACATCGTGCAGCTTTTACAGATCTTGCAGTCCTCTAGTACATAATACATAAGTTTGATCCTATGGAAGCCTCCGTTTTCATCAGCTAGCTGCGGGACAAACTCTCCTGCTTCCAAACCAGGATATGTTTATAACACTTCCGTTCAGTACATCCTTTGCTGCAGCATTCATTTCCTGAGCTGGATAGTTGACTAGTAAGTCTGTGAACGGAACTTTGTTATTCTGCCAAGCTTCCTCCAACCATCCGTCGAAATCCTGAGTATAACAGTTGCCCATGGCACAATCGAGAACCACACGGCCAGTATTATCAATGTCACATACACAGATTGGAGGCCTGGCTGTGAGCTGCGAATTCTGTCAGTCATGAGTGACCGAGGATCGGATTGAAGTACCCCTGATCGACACTAAGCAGGACAACCATTCTTTCCTTTGAAGTGGCTTACAACAACGTACTCACTATCTTATGTCTCCCAGTAGCGTCGATTGTTCTATGAACTCTCTTGCTTGCAGTGTTATCTAGCAGACAGGTTTTAGAGTTAGATTCACGGAAATCGATGGTAGCGTCGTCACACTTGGCTGATTTACAGGCCAGAGATAATGTCGACTGCAACGACTTTCTTTGGGCGAGAAAGTAGATCATTTCCCTTTCATCAAATCGGCCAATGCCACGGGACCGCCTCCCATAACAAAAGCAATACCATGCGTTCTGAGCTTTACAATATACATTATAGCTGACTGAAAGGCAGTCCAGGTGCTTCAAGGTGTATCAGGAGCTTAACACCAGCGGCAGTCGTGAATCTGCATCTGATTGGCGCTATATCCTGCAAAGAGAATTTGTTACTATTCTTTACGATACTCCTTGCTACTACCACCGTATGATTCAGAAACGAGCTCGCCCAAAGAAGTGCGACGAGACTTCACTCCCAGCTTAAGCTTTCAATCTATCACTCGTTCGTACTCCGAAGCCGACCTTCTCTAGATCGTAAAAAATGATCTCTCGTGGTCCTTGCAATACTTGCGTTCCCCTGAGAAGATTGTGTGAGAAATACCTCTAAGAGAGCGCTTGGGATCGACAACAAGATCACCTCAACTACAGCAGGTTTTGACCTAGCTTCAATCAGAGTAGGCAAGACCGGTGTCGGCTTAGGTATGTCAATTAAACTAAATCCAACTTCTAACGATGATGCCATTACACTTCCTATGTAATATGTAAATGTAACCAAGGCCCAAAGAACATGCCTTTCGAAAAGCAAACCCCCTGGTGCCGCCACAAGATTAATGTATTGTAGCTCGAATCACAATAGTTTTCTCAGGCCATATCTTGATCGAGTCATGTTCATGATATACACACAATTACAGTAGCTTCACATGTATGCCTACCTCCATTCCACATGGCCTCGGCAAGCTAAATTACCCCACAAACTTCCCATTAGCTTCATTCTAGCTATCCCCGCCATTTTTAATCATGTTCCTGAGCCGTTCTTCGTAGTTGAAAATTCAGAAAGCTCCCTGCCAATAGTTATTTGGTCCTGTTGAAAATTCGCCCGGCACTTAGGAGCCAAAGCTAATCTGATCAACACTAGAACAGACGAGCTCCATCTTGGCTGCGCTAGGCAGCATCGTGAGCGGGGAACATCTGCTAGATTGCCAAATACCACCGAGGATTTTCACTTTGGAGGACTTTCAATAAGCTTTTGAGCGACGAAAAGGGGGCTAATGAAGTCGGAATGAGCTTAGATGGTTTTCATGGACAGCCAGGTTCCTCCTCAAGAGCCACCTCGGCAGTAGAGTAAGCCTTGAGTATATAGGAAGCTTGTCCTCCTACCAGATACCCGCGTTGAGTGAACTGATACTTCCAGATACAGTCTTCTTAGACAGAAAGGTTCCGCTATTTCAACATGCGTTTGGCTCAAGTCCTCCTCCCAATCACCTTCTTGGTGGCTCAAGTCTTTGCAGATGGAGCTTCCATATCCTCTGCCATTGACAAGATATCTGCCGCGACGGTACAACTGAACGAAACTGTCGCCGAGTTCCCAGACAATCCGATTTACGGATTAACGGACATCGGCGATTTGACGCGAGATTCAAATGCGGTCTTGAAAAGTATCAAGCAAGGGACTAAAGTGGCAAAAGCATCCGGCAACTTGACAGCGTACGTCACATTTCACTTTCCTTCTTCAAAATGCTAGAAAGCTGACACCTGCTAACATTCATTAGTGTTGAAGCATTCGGACTTGGTGGCAAGATCTTCGCTCTTTCATCGATAGTTCAGTCCACCCTCGACACAACCGTGGGTGCAAAACCGAAATTCGACAAACTCCTCATCATTTCGCCTGTCGTCCTGCTCAACTTGAAGCAACAGAGGAGTGCAACCGTGGAATTTGGGAACGCGGTTACAGAGAAGGTTCCCGAGGAGTTTCGATCTATTGCGAAGACCTTGCAGGCTCCTATACTTGCGGCTTTTGATAAGTCTATCGCTGCCTACAAAACTTTCTGATAAAGATGTGATGTAGCGTTGCCGATGGGAAATTCAGAAGGTCGTACATAATATAACGCCATTATCACATGACCTCCTGGTGGAATTGATGAATCGATCAGATGAAATCATCGAGTGTTAATATGTCCCGAAAATTGGAAACTTCCAAAATCTAAATGACGCTGATTGACGTGGGGTTCAAGATTACTGACTCCTTCAGGCTAGGGCCTACAACCGGTGTTTAAGTGTGAGTGTTGACTACACCTCTTCGTGAGCGCCCACCATGACTAGACCTAAAATTGTCACTGTAGTTGCGAAGTCTTGGAGCTGGCAATTGTTCATACCAAGGAAACACGAATCTGCAAATCTCTTCCGAAACTTTTCGAGCTTTGCCGACGTCTCATTTTCGGTTATTCGGCTCCCATGCCATCACACCAACGGCCAATCAAGTGTAACGAAAACCTTCCCACAATAAGAAATGGGAATGTACAATTATCAAAATAGGATTTAACGCATTCAGTTGTGTGGAACATCTCATTCAACAGTGCGATCTACGTATCTGAAGATCAAGTCTAATTATTCCTCAAACTTCATGTGCCTCACTTTGTAACGAGGAGAAAATGTGGATCCGCACCAACTTTTGACATCGAGATCGATAAGGAAAGCTGAACGTAAAGTCTCCGTCGTCCCATCTTTCTCATCCTTCATCCCATCTCCATGTCATCTGAATGAATGCGCCTTGACCTTGTCTTCCCAGAACCAAGCCTCCAAGAATCGACAATTGCTTGCATAGCCGGATCCCTCCCTAGGTTTTCTTAGCACACCCCACTACTCCACATTTTGCCAGCGAACTTCTTTCCTCCCAGCACCATGATTCTCGAAATCTGCCAATTGCAAGTCAAACCAAGCATGTCAACATCAGATCCGTTACTGCTCTCGGCACTATGCGAAGCACGGAAGCAACTCAAAGAGAAAGTCTACGATACGGATTCTCGCTTCTACCAATGCCTTGAAGATCCGACACTCATCTATATCCTCGGCTGCTGGCCGTCACCTGAGCGCCATGCCGACTTCCTCCGCAGTTCCGAAAAGCCAGAGATTCTAGATCCTCAAGAGAATCTGTTTGATTTCGGATGGATTCTACACATGGAGATCGGAGGTAAGGGCATGGATGAACTACCGCTTGAGGCGCCAGTTATGGCGATCACAAGACTATTCATGAAAGATGGCACGGAGCATATTCGAGCGTGTGAGGAGATTGAGCGGAAGTATAGAGGTGTTGTTGCCGAGGGAGGGCGGACGTGGAGTGTGGTTGATGGATGGAGAATTGACTGCGAGGAGGGAAAGAACGAAGGTGTAATGCTGACAGGATGGGAAGGTTTAGATGCGCATGAAGACTTCACGAAGCGGACGAGAAAGGAGAATCCGGAGTACATATCTGTTGCGCAACACTATGAGAGGATGGAGGTTAGACATACGAGGAATATGGAAGGTTGATCAGGTAAGATTTATATCAGTCTGATTCAAAGACAAACAGCATTAGGTCCTACCTCTAGTTTCACCCTCGTAATCATGACAGGTGCGGACAAGGGATATGCTCGAAATTTAGGCCTGACTGTCTCCAAACTACAAGGTAAGCTCAAGCGGACAATGAGCTGTTTCTGCTTGGCAGGTCTTGAGCAGCTGTCAGAATGCTTCTGCTGCAGGGCTCGGATTGTGCCATTTTTCTCTTCCTGTTTTCTTTCCGTTACACAGACTCCAATACTAGTGAAGTGAAGTCATTCGAATTTACCTAGGGACAACCATCTTGTCCCAATGCTTCATCAGAAATGACTACCGAATTCCTCGGATGAAAAGAAATTCCGTTTTATCATCAAGTCAGAACGCTCTACAACGTGACCGCGAAACTCTTCCATGAATAACAAGGTGGAGCTTCGTAACGAATCATGTATCCCAGCTGGAGAGTTTTTCCCGCAGCCTTTACTACCAGTAGGTCATTTGATTGCAGATTTTTGGCACTATTTGATGCTACTGTCGATGCTCTTTTCCGTTGACGGGTGATAATCGATGTCAAAATCCACAATAGAAGTGCCGTCAGTCTAGTTGCTTCGCCCAGGATGCACTACTAAAGTTAGTAGTGTTGATAGACGCCGAACAATTTTCAGATTTGGACCGGCCTACTGTCGTCAACGCTCGGTTCACCAGGGCTCTCCACACTACGCCAACTATGACAAAAGACTTATCACGAACGAAGATACTGAGGTATGGGCAAGAAAAGTTTCAGAAGATATTGAGGGACTACTACGCAGCTAGTTTCGAAATACAGCTTAATTGAAAGGAAGTTGATATACCCGGAGACGGCAAAAATTTCGCTATGATAGCATCTTCTTAGGACTCAGAGAATAAGATTGTCTTTGACAGCCATCAGGAAACACGGGAAGTTTTGTACAAAATTACATCAAATCTAGGGTGCCAAATTGTACTGAACAACTTTCCTCCCTCAGTGTAAATAGGTCTTCGACCTGAAGGGGAAGTCAAATTGTTTGGTCGATTCATGAGCCTAACGAGACGACTGCGTATGCCATTGTGTTCCGAGTCTGTTTCGAGTCTGAATCAGAATTTGATGATTGAACTCGACAAAAGCAGCAGCTTGTGGTGTACAATTGAGCTTGGGGCAAGTGCATTATCGGGGCTAAATTATTGAGGTCATCAAACTGTCCTTTCGATAGCTACCGGCGCAGGATCTCCAAAATTCTCTAGTTTAGCTTCCTCGGGGTGATTTCATTCGCGTCAGCGCTTCAGTAATGTGGTTGATGGTCTCAATGGCAAGATTCTGTAAGTACAAAGGAAAATTTCCAGAGAAAGGAGCAGGAAGCGGGACAGTTAGGCAAGAGCAAGAATGCTTTTAGTAGGGAGAAACGTTCATCGAACTTCCGTCGGATCTGCTGGTGTCTTCGGTTATGTGCTCTTCGTCGGCCACATGGAGTCTCACTGCATTTCTCTGCACTCTGATCCTTAGCAACTCGCCGTATGTTGTGATATGTGGGAGACGAAACCAGAACTCGCCTCAGTACCATCTCTCTACCGGCAAGAGAAGCTTTGGTGAAAAACGCGAAAGTATTTCTCGCGCTTGGCTCGATGGTTTAAGCTGGAGATACAGTCGCTGGAGCGAGCGAGGATGAAAAAGTTCGTCTCGGACAAAGCGATGGCCTTAACAAAGTCATCAAAAGATTCTACGAATCTGAGACATTAGGCAGCAATGTTTCCTGTAGATTCTTATGTTGTAATCCAGGCTATAATCGCGAAAATAGAACGCGACGCTCCGAAAGTGAATACCCAAAGTCGATTTAATATTACATGGCTTTACTTTATTACTGTAGAGTTTGCTTCGCCCAAGACGAATTTGCCCAGCCTCGGAGCACCGATATCATTGCAGATAGCTCTCGCGAGTTCTGCTGAGAAATAACCCCAAACAGCGAGCCACCACCACAACGCTAACATACCCGTCCAAAGATATGATCGGAGCTCCTCCCTTGAGCAATCTGATGATGACTGTGTCTTGATTGGGTCAATGTCGCTCTGATTGATTGCTTTAGCTGGAGCAGACAAACCAATTTAATCGGAGGGATAATTTGTCGTCCAAATCCTCACCTCGATACATCATATCTTGCTAGAACAGACCTTGTTAGAGGCGAGCAATTGCTGTGGAAGTGGTCGTCGTCTTTATGAAATGACCATAGTAAAGGAGAAATTCACATGCAAAGTTCGAAGTCAAGCGACTGTTCTTCGATTTGTAGAAGGATTTATTGGTGATCCGATGTGAACATCGGCAACTTCAAGTTGTAAGGCTTAGTATCAACTAGGGTTCAATACGTACCTCGCCTTGAGCTCTGGCTCTAATGCCGATGTAGGTTGGTAGATTGGATTGATTCGATGCAGTTTCTGAATGCCTTCACCCTCAAATGTTGATACTTTTTTTTCGAGTACCTTGTCATGTGGCAGGCCTATCTACTTGGATTGGAGTAGCTCGGCGACATCCGAAGTGCGCAAAAGGTGAAGTACATGTTTCATGACACGATTCGAAAGGTTTCGAAAGGAAGAATCAACAACAGACTTGGTTGAACGTCTGTTCATAAGCCACTAAGGAAACTGCTCGCGATACTGTCTATCTTGGCAATGGCCCGATCGCAAAACCATGGTCGCTACAACATACCCAGTCGTGCTCCTTTCGATAGGTAGTAGTAAAGATGGTTCATCCTAGAGTAATTTTGTGTTTCGGATGGCGTAATCTCCTGAGCTTCTTTAGAGTTCGAACGGAGGAATGTCCATACATGAGGCCGTGCGATAGTCCTATGGGTAATATATATTGCCATAGTTTCCTACAAGGGTAGCCTTGTTGGTTTCGTCTTACGCAATAATACTCAATATACCGGATGCCCCTATCCGAGTTTGATAGTGCGGACACGACGTATATCTTGGACGGTATCTAGACCTGCGGAGGAATAACACTTATATAACAATACTAATATACGTAAGGACCGATCGTGAAAATTATCGAAAAGGAATTATATAACCTGTACCTAAAGCAGACTTTGAGCCTCGAACCCGTCTATAAAGGTAGGTCTAAATTACTCGATTAAGTATAGATTGATATCACGATTCAGACTTTTAAGATTCAGACCTAGAACCGGAATTTGGTGCCTATCTCGAACAGATATAACGCCTGAGAGGGTGAGAATACTTTCTACTACTCTAAGTATACTGTAATATTAATAGTTAATTATTCATACGCTATTGATGGTAACAGGAACTTGAACTCTACTAGTAGGTTCTACTTATTTCTTCTTCTAGAATACTTACCATTTCGGTTCACTAGTATGTGGCAAAATAACTAGGCTTAAAGTAGATCCTTAAGTAAGAATCTAAGCTCAATTAGTACTAGGCGAGAGTTATACAAGTTAATAAAATTTTTGATTAATCGAATCAAGTAAGACTAAATCAGTTTAAAAGAAGTATAAAAACTCGTTAATCAAATTAAATAAGTTCGAGCTACTTAACTTTAATTAAATCATTTCGCATACTGAATGAGATAGACAAGAAGACAAGAGCTATAGTTGCCAAGTAGGTCTACTACCCTCCTCAAGGACAAAGTGTTGATGCATCACCATGGACATTCTGTTGGTGCATCACCATACGCTGTACAACCCACCTCAAAATATTTTCCGCACTTCATTTCTTGTTAGATTAAGCAAACTCCTTGTCTTTGTGCACTTACTGTTGAGCCATTGCCACATGGGAAGTCAGCTACATCCCCCTTTCTATTCCAGGTACGACAATAGTCAATACCTTTAAATAAGACACATTTCTACACAATAAGAGTTAGAGGGTTTATTCTTCGTACGTATGGGTAACGTACGCCTTGGCATCCGTATCCTTTGATCGGGCATCCGACGTCGCGTATAACAAGCGCAGTGCCGTATGTAAGCGTAAGAGTCATAGATAGGAGGTATATAAGTTTCATATTTAAGGTACTTGAGGAAGTCCTAAGCTTATATATTTCAAGAACAAGAATGATCCCTCGAAGATGGTCTTCGCAGCGGAGTAGCGAGAAGACTAATATTTATATAAAGTAGATATCCTATTGAACGTAATTTTACCAAATTGTTAAATCAGTTACAGAAACACAAAAGAGATAATTAATATGACAAGGTTTGTCAACAACTGTACTGAGGCGCCCCCTGGATAAACCTTAAAGCTGAAGTTTCATGGGTTGAAACCCTGCTTCTCAAGCTCTGAGTGGTTATATGCCCTGGCAGATCCTCAAGCACAAGCCAAAGTCCAGTCCTTTGTTATAGTAAGGGTAGCTATAGAAGGTTCGAGGGAGACTTCTAACTCTACTCGAGGTTGAAAAAGCTGGTTTATTGGATAGACGCACCTTGAAGCTACCTCTACGATGCCCAATTTTTGTCCCTTTTAACGTTTATTCAGGGGGGGCCATAGTACTCAATATACTGGACGCCCCTGTGCGAGCTTGATGGTACGGACAAGCGGTAGATCTTGGACGGTATCTAGACCTGCGGAGGACCGATGCTCATGCAACGATACTAATATGCTTGAGTATCGGTCACGAGAGGTGTCGAAAAGGAATTGTACAACCTGTACGCAAAGCAGACTTTGAGCCTCGAGCCTGTCTAGGTTTTAATTGCTCGACTGAGCCTAGCGTGACATCAAGATTCAGACCATGAAGGTTTGAACCCAAATTCTTCATTGCTTTAATCTGTCAAATTTTTCCTAGTTGACAGACTCTCTCAATTCTTAGTTTTGATTGTCTCAATCTTGAAGTGTCGATGTCTTCCTGCGCTGTATACTGTAATAAACGACAACTTGGCCTTACGGATTTAGGCTAGCCTAGATGGAATTGCCTTCGAAATCCACGATCACGTTTGCCAGAATATAACATGAGATTCGCCTCGTCAGCCTCACAAGCTGGGACTTCTTGTTCGATTAGCATCTGCGAAGCTGCAGTAGCTGATTTGGGTTTCCGACACCGAAAGTGAAAATGAGGTCTTGAGGATCACCGGCCCGCGGAACCATTCTAATACCACGCAGAAGACAAGGAGAATGGATTTGTGTATGCTGTGTTCTCTCTCAGCTCATCTGGGCATGTATGTTGTGCATATCCATTATCAGATCGACGGCAACAGCAGTCACAGCATCATTTTCAAGTACGGCAATTCAGAGAGGCTCAATTTCGGATCTATGAAGCACAGCATTACACGTGGACAATTTTGATCGGCAGCTCTGCGCACTCGTTCTGCTTCTTTTTTTTCCCCATCACACGCAGCCGTTTTCTTGAGAATTCACCCACGACGAAAGGAAGACTTCAATCAAATCCCTAGACTCTCCAGAGGATCGCTACCCATAGCGTGAATTACCTCGGAACCACGAAGAATTTGAACTTACTAATCATGCCCATGAGAAAGCCCATGGTCCTGTGGATGTGGTCTCAAAAAGCGTCAGTGTTTGCCTGATGAAAGTTTGGGACTTTCTCGTTCGAGAGCAGATACGATTAGGGAGTAAGGATCATGTTGGAAGTCCATTGCTTGGGCGTTGTCCTTGACACCGAAGTGGAGGCTGTCAGAAAAGCTCATCGAAGGTAGATAGGTTGCTCGTCCAGACATTCACTGCTGTTTGTAGCAGCAAGTTCAAGACACGCAAGACCTACCTGTCTCTTGGTTCGGTCGTTGTATCCCCTTCCTGGGCGCTGTGATCTCTATCCAGCAACGCCTTCAGCTGCGCAAATTCCTCAGAAGTCACCTCCCTGAGTGCGAAATTATGACCAACGATCCTGAAAAATCTTCCATACTTGCCTAACACCTGGTGTACCAAATCGGTTGTCATGTTCAACACTATGGCAAAAATGGAACTGGCGTCGAGATGTCGATTCTGCATGCTCGGACTGCAATCATGGATGCATGACACGGGAAATTCGCCATCTTTCCCCCAAGGTATGGGACTGTAATAGAGCATGTGAATGTCGGCATGTCATATGCAAAAAACTTCTTCGAGCATCAAGCACATTTTCTTCCCTAAACGTTGCAACCACGGGCCAAGTAGTAGCGATATCGTATCTGCGAGAACTGAGGCGAATTCCCGAGAGACATCTTCTTAACAGAGCAGATAGATGCATGACCGAAACATCTTCTCCAAGATATGCTCCGATTGGCATACGAACAGATGGTATCAGCGTATGCTGAAAGATACTGTCTCTCAACTCGTCCTAAAATCCTAGAAGTTATCTTATAAGCAGATGGGCGAATAGGGTAGCTGAATCGCAGGCTCTCGAATTTTGGACGGGGTCAGAAGCTTCAAGAATGATGACTTTCAGGACGTCATGCGAAATCGAGAAACAATTTTGGAGAGACTTGTATAGTTTCGAAGAAGGTCTTTTGGATTCCCAAAGATTTGTTTCGATAATTGTCGGTGGCTTCTCCAGATGTTGCGTTCCTGAATGAACGGGTGACAGCGAAACATCATGTACATCGTACGTTGCCATTGCAAGTGTCCTCGTCAGAGCCACACTCTAAGCTAGGCAGCGCATATCCATTCACAATTTCTGCTGATCACTAGTTCAAAGGTTTCGATCGAATGAATAACAGCTGAGCAATCTCTCCAAATCTGAATGCACATTAGTATTTTCATATGTCAATCTTGTGCTGTCTACGCGAACTCGATCTGCGCGAACTCGACGCAATACAAATGACCCTGAATTGATTTTTTAATAGATACCGCAAATATCATGCCATCAGAGCACGAATTATCCTTCAGGAGAAGACGGCTAAAACAATATAGAACATTTGGCGAGTCGTCTCGCCTCGTTCGTCGATAGTTAAGCTTGGATTTGCAAAAGAAAATAATGCAGTGGCTTATGCCGACATTGAAATCCGAGGACGAATGCGATGGACTGTTTCCCTCAGGAGACTTGTGAGAGTCGTAAGACGTGAGGATTGTTCGAATGAATCATAAAGGTCGCTCGTCATTTAACTCTTCGTAAGGATCGTTGGATCCCGATTCATGCAATGCCAGTAACCGAGCTCTGCACGTCGTCTGTCGGGTGGCTCGTCTGGGGCAACCTGGTCCTCGCCAAAGTCGTTTTAGGGGCCGGCCAGTGGCGTCTCACCCATCTCGTGATGCTTACGAGTGTACGTTAAGAAATCCGTGCCTCACGTGTGGGCAATAGTAATCTAGTTGAATTTGAGTATCACAAATGAACTTGCGTATGAGATAGGCGCAACTAAATAAAAACAAAAGCGATCACCTACCTCTGTATGTATCAGATTGCTAGTAGCCTATCAATTGCTTGAGACACACCAGCACGAAGACATCTGCACGTCGGCCGTGTCGTGTATTCGATTCAGGAGCATTTGGCTTCGTTTGTCGTGTCAAGAACCTTGGTCCGTCGTTAAGTCCTCGTCTGTTCGTTTTGGGTTAATGTATTTCGGCCAACCTCGGCCACACTGCAATGGCGATCCACTGTTTCAATCAAAGGCGTGGATCCCTTTAGCCGTCGCTGCTACTGTACTGGTACAGTAGTGGCATGGGGATTTGGGGTACCCGGTGCGCCAGGGTCTGTGTAGAAGTGGAGATATATTTCGAAAGTATTGGTAGAAATGCTGACCAGCCATCCTCGTGGGCAGTCTCACCGGGTCTGGAAGCTCTGCATCGGAAGCATTACCAGCAGTGTCACTCGACGGCGAGCACCCCCCCAAGTCCCCCAAGTCCCCTCGCATGGTCGCATTGCATGGCTTCGCCGCTGGTCGAGCGGATCCCAATGCCCTACGGAGGTAGAGATGATTATCTGATATTATGTTCAGGCTAAACTGCCATACAGACGCGACCAGCGGGATGGGCCCCTAACCCGCATTCAGAACCTGGGGCGGCTGGGGAACACATC
Organism: Neospermospora avenae; assembly: GCA_014282315.1. Classification (NCBI taxonomy): domain Eukaryota; kingdom Fungi; phylum Ascomycota; class Leotiomycetes; order Helotiales; family Ploettnerulaceae; genus Neospermospora; species Neospermospora avenae. The sequence continues at coordinate 14,096 of JACBAH010007457.1, read as the reverse complement.
GAAAGCTCGGGGGGGACTCCATGGCACAGTCTAAATTCCCAATCTCAGGCGTATGGGGAACTTTCGAGGTTCCTGCGTGGCGAGATGGGTAAATGTGCTCGTGTTTAACCGGATCGTGGCGCCGTTCTAGCCGGGAGAGGCTCGATCGACAACAGCTGACAACGAATGGGATCACGACTTTGGGTCCGAGCCAACCCAGGCTCATTGCGTCGAGCGTTGTTGTGGATGAGTCCGGATAAATGTTATATCTACGGACGGTTCTGGTACCGTCTGGTGACAGGGTGTATGCAGTGACTGTTTGATGGGGTAGTCCGGGGGAGGAAATTTTCCGGAATGAAGAAAGTAATTCTATAAATCCTTGAGTGCTCCCCAGCTTTCATCGACATCTTTTTCGAAAGCATCCTGACTCTTCTGGAGTGAATAGAGTTTTCCGACACTCGATCAAGATGCCTTTCTATACGGCTTCCAAGAAGACCTTTGAGGTTGGTGGGAGAGAATTTCCCCGCATCACCTGGTAGTAAGTTGCTCCCAATCATGCTCCGGAAATCTGGTTACTGATGCCTGTCTCAGCAAAGAGAAGGACTTGAGAGGACTTTACGTCTTGTTGATGCTGGCTGTGCTCACATCTGCAACCAATGGTAAGTTTATTTTGACTCTGATATCGAGACTGGTCGCCAGAGACGTAGCACGTGAATCATCACTAATGACTGGTAATAGGCTACGATGGATCCATGATGAACGGTCTTCAGACCCTCGAAGAGTGGAAGAAGTGTAAGACTTGAAATAACATTGAATTTTCATTGATTGTATTCTGACATTATCAAGCCTTCAACTACCCTGGTACAGCTACTCGTGGTCTTCTAAATGCCATCATGTCCGTGGGTTCTATCGTCGCCCTACCAATTACTCCATATATCGCAGATATCCTTGGCAGACGGGCAGGTGTCATGACCGGATGTATCATCATGATCATTGGTGTAGTCTTGCAGTCAATTGGCAGTAACATCTCCATGTTCATTGCTGCCCGATTCCTCATCGGTTTCGGTGTTGCCATCGCACACGGCGCTGCACCTCTTCTGATTTCGGAGCTGGTTCATCCTCAACACAGAGCAATTTTCACAACCATCTACAACAGTACATGGTATCTCGGATCAATTGTCGCTGCGTGGTTGACATACGGAACAAACAAGATTGACAGCGCTTGGTCTTGGAGAGTTCCTTCCATGGTTCAAGCCGCTCCCTCAGTCATTCAACTGATTGCTATCTGGATGGTTCCAGAGTCACCTCGTTACCTTATTTCCCGAGGTCACAACGAGAAGGCCCTGAACGTTTTGGCCAAAGCTCATGCCCATGGAAACATTGATGATGAGCTTGTGCAAATCGAATATCTCGAGATCCGCGAGACCATTGCGCTCGAGAAGGAGATCGAAGGAAATGGATGGCTGCAACTGTTCAAGACCAAGGGAAATCGCCACAGGCTTATCATCCTTGTCTCTCTCGGATTTTTCTCCCAATGGTCTGGAAACGGACTTGTCTCGTACTACATTGGCGATGTCCTCAAGGGAATCGGAATCTCAAGTTCCAAGGAACAACTCGTCATCAACGGTATCCTGCAGATTGTCAACTTTGCCGTCGCTCTCGGAATGTGCTTTATGATTGACAAATTTGGTCGCCGACCTCTCTTTCTTCTCGCCACTGGCGGTATGGTAAGTTATTTTTAAACCGAGCTCTAAGCTCGCCTGTATTCGAACGTCATATACTAACACTTTTTCTAGCTGGGTTCCTTCATCGTCTGGACTATTTGTGCCGCACGATACAAGTTGACCGAGGTCAAGGCAGCTGCTCACGCTGAGATCGCTATGATCTTCATCTACTATATCTTCTATAACTGTGCTTGGTCTGGTCTATTGGTTGGATATGCTGTTGAGATTCTGCCTTATAGTATTCGTGCTAAGGCAAGTTCATTTACCCTCTCTGCACTCGATTTTCACTAACAGAATCCAGGGTCTTACCATCATGTTCCTCGCGGTTGATCTTTCCCTATTCTTCAACTCCTACGTCAACCCTGTTGCCCTTGGCAAGCTCGGTTGGAAGTACTACATCGTGTACGACGTCTGGCTTGCGTTTGAGTTGGCCGTTGTCTACTTCTTCTACATCGAGACCCAGAACACCGCGCTTGAGGAGATCGTCAAATACTTCGACGGTGAAGATGCTCTCCTCGGAGGCACTGCCGCAACTGATAAGGGAAGAACTCTGCTTGTGGAGAACGGGATCGACCACAAGGTTCCAATCACGTCTGAGACCGAGCACCACGAGTCTAGCGATGGGGAGAAGAGAGCGCTCTAAATTCTTCCAGCATCACGTTGGTTGAAAGCGATGAAAGGTTATAATAGCAGGTTGACAGTGCTTCACTAGAATGCTGGTCACTAGATAACAATAATAATGTCGTTATGTTCTGCGCATCGTTTTTTTCCCAGCTAAATCTCGAAAATCAAGAACGTCATGAAATGTGATCTGTGAAGGGCCTGCTTCGTGGGCGGAAGGAATGTGTACTGACAACCAGAATTGGAGCGAGTCGCAAGCGTGCCTCGCCTTCATCCTACCTAGGTATCAACAGGGGAGCTGGCTGTATTGCCACAGCAAGGCAGATCCAATTCTTGAGCGACGAAGCCAGCCTGATTTACTGTAAAGCATATGAGATCTAAACTATATTACTATTTCTCCCTATCAAATCAGGATCAGCTTTCCACCAAAAACAACAGCAGCCATCTCCCCCCTCCACGACGTTGGCAGCCAATTTACTCGGGCTTTATTGCACATCTTGTGTAGCTGTTTTCGACTGTTTTCGACGTCAGTGTTTCTTAAGCGGGGCAGTGGTGGTCCTTACATCGGAGAATAAGCATGGATCCTGGTATCCTTAATTTCTTTCCTCACATCTACAAGGAAGACTTCAACCTGTTCCGAAGTCCCTACACCAGCCTATAAAAGAGTTCAGCAAAAGATTCAAAGGATCCATATATAAGAAGAAAAATAGTGTTGTCCACGCTGTATCGGTACTCACACTGAAACACACTTATAAATAATGCCATCGAGATTCCTGAGTTTCCAGACGAGTAGTTTTCCCAATTCCAGTTTCCCATCTCCTTGTGCTTTTGATCTCTCGGCCAGAGGTTGGTTGGCCAGACCATGACGACGATATCTATATATCCGACTCGGCGAATTTCAGCTTCATGGTTCTTCGCGGCTTCCAAGTCATATCCGATTAGCTAACTCTGTTTCAGCATTTGCTCTGTCGATGAAAGTAGAGCTGAATCGGTTGGGAGCGAGCCGTCATCGCACCGAACCGGGTAACAGAAATATCAAACTTCGATATACCCTCCCAGATTTGCGTGCCTATTTTGGTCAGCATCGAGTATTCGCGTACTAAGAAAGAGACGGACTTAAACGCTTGCTCGAAAAATCTCGGCCAGTGTGCGAAGGATCCAACCATCATGCGCGAATCAATATAGGCAAACTTCTCAGAGAATGACCAAGGTTCTTCCAGATTGTCAATCTCAAGGCTGGTATTGGGAGGAACACTATGTGGCGTAAGCACAGCTCATTATGATTCTAGTGCTTGTTCAACTTGCAAGATAGGCTGATCTGGACTGATGTCAATTCCTAGATCTCTCGCTTCAGGATGGTCGTCCGCTATGTTGAACCTCAGCTTCGTATTTTCGATGAACAGATTCTCAACATACCCGTAGTCAGTTGCCCATATCTCCAGTGCCTGTCCCAAGGTGTAAAACTCTCTGAAAGTTCCTTCCTTTCAGGTCTGGAATCAAGGATAATTTTCCATCATACCTCAATAGATGCAGGTGGTGTTGCGGTCTGCGTTGATTAAACTTTTGAAGCATTCATTATCAAGCCCGATTAACAACAAACCTGAGAGACTCTGTTCTGCCTTGCGAGAATTGTCAATCGGAAATCATTTCAGGAAAATGAAGTACATACCTCGTCATTTGGTAACAGTTATTCTGGAAATGTCGGCTTTTTCATTACTTCTATTCACCGTTGACATTGAACTTACTTCCATCTTTGTACGAGTGGTAGGTTCTTCCATTCTCGTATCGAAGTCTCATGATACTAGACCACTAGTATCTATGGATGTTGTTGAGCTACCAGAGCCATCCAGATAGTCAAAATCTTTTCTTTGTTGTGATGGTACTGTTGACTTACGTTTCCCAGAGCCGAATCACCGTCATCAAAATCGTCGACCTATCACATGTAAAGACTAACGAAACGTGATGTATTTGTTATGTTAGATCATCTTCGTCCCTGAACACATACCTCGGCCTCCAGATTTGGTGGCGCAATATCTGTCGATAGAGCAGCCATATTTCGATTCGAAACCGTGGTAACTAAGGAGCATAAAGCTAACAAACCATGATAAAACGCGAGAATATTGACTCAGAAGCAAGAGCTCCTTATACATAGCTCAATCTTTTTCAGAATGCTTCACAAGCATATCTCGGCGTGTGGACATGGGGGCCTCCAGCTGCATATATGAGCCCATTCTCGTGGTCACAATTTGCGCCACCAATCTACATACATGAAATGCCAATCGCGAATGTGATACTGCACCACGTATCATGTATTTTTGACTCGCTTGGGGAGTAGGATTCAGATCGGGAAGAATGGCATGCGGATCCAAGACTTTTCTTGCGGTTAAGCGACCAATATGCCGAACGGCAAGGAAGGAATCTGCGACCCGATAATCTGAATCACCAATTGTGGTTCGGCTTGAGCCGATTCTCGTTGGTGAACTGGTAAGAAGAGGACTGCCATTAGAAGACGTGGTGAGGAGTTGCTCGCATGTGTTGGTACACTGTAACGCGGGGTGTGCTCATCCCTTCGAATCAGCATCTTTCGGCAAAGCTGCCTTTATTTGGAAAACAACACAGTAAGGATGATTGAAAATATGGAATCATTATCCACTTAAGAAAGGGATGCCAGGACCTCAAAAGCGTGCTTGCGAAGGATAGCTTGTGACAATGGCGTATCACGAAAACGGATAGGTATTTCGTACTGAAACTTCTTGAGGTATATGAAAATTGGCGCTCAAATCCCTTCTCGACTAGTACCGCTACAAATGACTTCATTTATTTAGCTTTCCAGATTTTTCTGGATTTTCTGAATGAGTGACCCATCTCCTGTCAAAGGGAGAGGTGGAGATACCAGTGTATCGACCAATGCTCTCGACGATATGAAGATTTTGCTCCTTGTTTGATGTCTGGGCATTCGAGTGCTCTTGGTCATCATCTCAGCTTATCAACCCAGGCATTAACGTGGCAATCTTTTAGTCCAATGAATTTGAGGTCCGTTGGGGAGCATTGCAAATTCTCATGTAACTTTAGATACCGTCACTTTTACTGGAAATGCATACTATCATTCTCATCTCCTTCGAGCGACGTTGTTTTCAACTAATTACCGCTTGGCAGTAAGCGATGGCTTTCAGTGCTGAGTAGAAACCAAGTCAGAGGCTCAGAGTGATATTGTAGACGATGCAGACATCCCACATACTTGGTCCGAAATACCGAGTGATTAAAAGCTCTTCACGGTGGGATTCAATGTGCCATGTGAGAGTGGAAAGAGATCCTCAATGCTACTAATGAGGACGTAAAAACTGCTTGTAGTACCTCTACCTACGCATTCCCTTCCTCCCAGCCCTCATGTTCAACACCAACGACTTTCAAGTGACAAGGACAATCGAATTTGATCAGTTCCTGCCATCAAAGGAAGCTACCTTGTATCTACCGACGTCTACATTCTAGAAATGGCAACATGGCATTTCTAGTACCTAAGCCTCGCCTGGGTTCCTCCTTTTGCTCTCTCGTCTCTCACAGTTACCTTAACCACCGTGGCCGCTCATCGATTATCTCCGACCACGTTCGCGAATCTTTAAATCCTCGTCGCTGCAGATATATTTGTCTTCGTTAACACCAACGCTGCGGCCGAGATGTGATATGAGTGCAGAGAGAGCGAGTCTGGAATCGTTGCTCGGATATCTGCTACAACACATGCTACAATGACTTGATCAGCAGGAGTTACGAAAGTACCCCCTAGACCAGCGAGAGGCTCTGAGAAATCCAAGTTCTATTCTTACTACGTTCTCAAGTGCACCATGGGTACGCAGCATATACCTAAATAGTCTACATCATCTAATATATCTTAGGTCTCAAAGCCGATGAATGCCACCGCAAGTTTGGATATTACTGCATTACGACCGGCCAAATGCCGAAACCATGTTTGAGAGGGGCTACGATTTTACGCAAAGTCTTCGGCATTGTCGATGTGTCAATCTCGTCAAAGAGGCTTCCAAAAAACGATGGTTCGTGCTGAAGCGTTATTCACCAGTGGAGCAATAAGGGATCTTTCTGGTCGAAAAGTAGCTCATTTTGGAAAAATATTTGCACCATATCTGTGCACCATATCTGTCATTGGATCAGACATCGGGATCCTACACGAAGCTTCTTTTCTTAGCGTCGAATCTACGATTTTGAAATTGATTTCCTCGCTTGAAAATTGCCCTTGAGCTTTGTTCACACCTCCTGATGGGGCTACGGGATGAGTGGGCAAATGTTCTGGATCTGACCAAAACCGGCAGGAAGTAGCATGCTCTATATCATTGGTTTTAGCAGGGCATATGAGCTCCCAAAATGAATTTTGAAAATACACTCGCAGCCTCGCTCAACTTGATCAATACACGGGTGAATGAAGACAACAATACGTTACTACGGTGACCTTCTCCGAGTTGATGACGTTGTTACCACTTGATTCACCTTTGAATTTCTGCCTGAAAGAGTAAAGGCATCCCCACAAGCAAACTTGTCGCAAACATAAAGGTGGGGAAAGGCCGTTGTCGCCTAGGGAAGGGTATATAAACATCAATTTCCTCCCCACCATTTTCTTCCAACTTCATCATCGTTCTCTTCGCCGCAGACACAGCACGTATAATAACTCCCAGAATCCAAAACCAAAATACCAGTCGCAATCATGAAGTCCTTCAACTTCATCTCGCTCCCCGTCGTGGCTTTGTCTGCGCTCACCCTCGCCCACGGTACTGAGGACAACTTGCCAACCGCCATCTCAGTCTACCTTCCAAGCATGCCAGGTTTCGTTGGCAGTACCGTCGTGATCGTTCAAGGTAGCGACTCTACTCTGTCTACTACTCTTCAGCCAAGCACTACCGGTCCTGCTGCCTCGTTCACCCCTCCTTTCCTGGGCTCGCCCTCTTCGGCCATGGTCACGTCTGTTACTTCCTCCGCTACCGACGTTCTTACTGTTCCATCCGCCACTTCAACTACCACTGAAGTCTCAGTCTCACCAACTGTTGTATCTTCCACCACCCTCAGCTCAGTCTCTTCCACCGGTGTGTCCACCTCCACGGTCTCCCACACTAGCGCTTCGACCTCAACTGTAACCTCTGTCTCGAGCTCTACCGCTACTGGTGCTGCTCCAACGAAGGGTGCTAGCGTCGCTGGCTTGGTTGGTGTCGCTGCTGGTGTTCTGGCGATGTTGTGATCATAATCCTCGTAAGTTCTCAACTTTGGCCTCAATGTTACATCCGCTGACCTATCTAGCACAGACACCACCCTCATCTTCGACATCAGAGTCTCATGGCTTGTCACATGGGAAGTGGAGGAACATGCGCATTCAGCATTCATAATGTCAATTACAACGATGATGTGCGGAGGCTTGGGCACTCACTTTTCGGATAAGCTTTAGTTCTGCTGCATGTTGGTTTTGCGATGATGTCATTGGGATTGGGATGGAAGGCTTCTTGATTTTCTGCACCGAAAATGGAAGCAAATTGTGCGCGTATATTTCTGCGTGCTTGCTAAATAAGGATAAATTAGTCCAATGAACGGCTGTTACCTTTGCCCGGCTTTTTTACTCGAGTGACACTTAATCGGCAAGGCAATACAGCCACCAATTTTTTGATCCCACAGATCATAGACTAAATTTACACATTACACAGAATACGTCATTTAAATGGTTGATATATTCTTCCCTTGAGGACTCGGTGCAAGCTGTAGACGTCAATGGCGCCTCGAAGTCCAGAGCGTGTTTGGAGGCCTCATCAGCCCCTGCCCAAATTTGGGTCCACAGATGTCTGTAACTTTGACCCCTGGTACCAAGGAGCTCCCTGGAATAAGGAGTAGGCCTGCCGATGCTTACCTATCTATTTCTGCTCAACTCCAACGAGAGCAGTCATCCCCCTTTTGTTGATCGCCAAGCATTTAACCGAGGAAGCCCTTTTTCTCAACAAACCCACTGTCTACCCCGCCAGAATACGCCAATGATGTTTCAAGTCACCATATATTCTTCGTAAATCGATGGAGGCGGCATGATGCATGTCGACCATAATAAATGTACGTCTAGTTTTAGAACAACTCTCAGAGACCCGAGTGTTTGTGTAAGAATTGGGGCATGAAAATTCTTCTGAAGCTGGCCAGGATAAAGAATAATTCCGTGGCTTACTTGACAGCTTTGTTTCAGCAGTGCTCTATGATCATACAAATGTGGGCTAGTCTAGAGAGATGGAATTTCCATTTAGCAACGAGAACAACGTCGGCATATAGTCAACTTTGAGCCCATATGTGATAAAGGGATTTGAGCATCTCATGGATATGTCCCCTACTTGACACATTACGGTGTTCTAGTCTTGTCTGGTCAAAGTTTGAAATAATTACCGGAGATAGAATTATAGTAAGTTTCTGGGGTCGGAATGGTAGATCGGCAAATTAACAGCAACTTTGTCTTCAAAAGATTGTGTTGTACTGAACGGCCATCACAGCAGTCCAAACTTTGCCGCAGGGGGAAACATGCAGGATTAACATCAATCTAAATCAGCTCGACACTATCATTCGAGATCGAGCAGTGTGCTTCGAGACAGAAGATAGCACTATGACCAGAATTTCATACATTTTAGAGTGTGTGGGTTTCCAAAGTTCGAGATTTTGCCGCAGAATCACAGTATGAAGGCTCTGATAGCTTGTTGGGAGACTCTAGCATTATTTTCTTCCCTGGTCTTTGAGACCTCCGCACTAGAATATAATTTTACGCGTAGTGTTGGACTCTCAAGATCCTCGAATTTCCCGTCAAAATTAAAACGTCAGTGGTGTATTTGTTGTAGCCTGCCAGGTGTTTCCATGCCTTTGGAGACTGTTATGGATCGCGGGTCGTGAGTGCAGTATCCTTGTGCTGGCCAGCTTTTTGTTTGGTAATCTCCTGTCTTTTTAGGCCCTATATTCATGGGAGATATTACTATCTTGGGAAAAGATTGCAACATTGAAGTATCAATAGAATGCGATGGTCGTCCCTCGAAATGATATTTCGTCAAGATTCTTCAGAAAAACCTTTAAAGTGAACAAATCGGCAAATTTGGCAGATCTAAGAAGCTTTTGATGAATAGGTGCTTAGTAACTTGACAGAACATCGCTCGGGTGAGTAAGGATGCTAAGAGGCAATCCTTGACGCCCACAGATTTCGTTGAGACAAGGTTGAATTGCAAGAGGAAGCGATGCTCGGGCGTTTTGATGACTTTAGTTGTGAATTTCCCCCACTGTGTACAGTCAAAATTTTCATACATGCATACGCCTCTACCTTTCATTCGGAAGGAATCCTTATGTAATCCCAACAATTGAAGACGATATGAAAGCAGTAGTCATAGGTCTTGAAAAGGTTAAGCACAATGATAGTATAAAGTCTTGCACGAGCAATATACCCCATAGGTTGAGAGGTAGTAGAAAGAATAGACGTTTTATTTGTGCTAAGGACGCAAGGCGATCAGAAAGCGAAGCTGATAATCATATCAGGGACCTATCAGATTGTGAGTGGCTAAGAAGAAGACCGAAGATGAGAAATAAATATCACAATTACTCATCTCTTGTCAACAGCATATCTCATTATCTAAATTAAGTCCCAGAAAATAGACCTGCAGACATCTTGTTCCTTTTCCCAGCAAAAATAACAAGTGAAGAGCAAACATACCTCGAGCTACTCATTGTACATCCCGGAAGATAGATATCCCCTTCAAGACACCAGCTGATAGCAATAAGTACCTCAATCAGGTCCGTTGTAGTCATCGCATGTAGGCGGATATAAGGAAGTTTGATGCGAGAAGGGAATTATATACACCCAGACTACATGATCTGGAATCGGTCAGGGAGTTGCGAGTTGAGTGATAATCGGTTAATGACGCCTTACAAAACGAGTGTCCGCACCACGAGCAGGAAAAGAAAATTGTCATATATTCTTGATAGACCTACTGATATAATCAGTGATTTAATAAGAGGTGAGCTTAAATTTGTGCTGTTTTGAGAAGTAGAATGCTTGAAGTAAAGCTGTAAGTACCGAGAATACAGGATGTTTGTAAACAACCTGTGAAAGCCCTCAAAGTAACAATCAAATTCCATCTTCTTGTAAAGCAAAACTTCTGTCGTGTTCCCATTCTCTGCCAACCAGATCGTACCTGTTCTCCCCATAATCTCTTAGATACCCCTCTTGTCCTCTACCCTCTATGTTTACGTCCCAGCCTTCTTCGATCACCCAGAATGTCATCCTTCTTTCCGTTCACTCTACCAACCACCCTTCCCCCCTCTGCCCTGCCGAATACACTCTCTACTCATCTACACCCAGAGACTCCAAGACTCTATCCCTCACGCCTCTTTCCCCTCCTCCTCCTCCTCACCCCATCCCGGCAACCGCACCGCCCTATCAATAGCCACCGGCAACCCTCTATGCCTACCCCTCAACATGACCCCACACAGCACAATCTTACTCGCCGTCCTCCACCCGCCACTAAAGCTATACGCCTCGCCCTTCATGCCCGTACTAATTCCTACACATCCATACCCACTCATAACCTCAAAGATGATATTGAACACCGAAAACGTGATGGGATCGGCTTGGAACGAGGAGACTTCGATGCAGGATATCACGAGGACGGCGAGGACCAAGAGCCAGATATCGTGCGCGAGCTGGCCCCGGATTTGTTGGCGGATGAATTGTCTGCGCGTGAGGGAGGAGGGCGATTGGGTACGTGCGAAGGAGGAAAGGGTTAAGAGGAAGGTTGAGATGGCGCCTTGAGGCTTGGATTGTGAGGAAATGTGGGAATGGTCGTGGGCGGTTCCGATTATGTTCTCTTCGTCGGTATCGTCGGATGAGAAGAGTGATGAGTTATCTTCTGCGTAGATACCCAAACTGCGCTCCTCATATACGTTGGAATGACGCATGGTGATGACAACGGGGTAGACTGAGATGTACATCATAAGAACATACAGGACCTGCAACCCGATCCTGAGTTCGCTTATGCCGATGACGTAGAAAGCACCGCTGCGGACGGCGAGGGCTTGGAAAAGGCCGTCTAAGACGCGGAAACGGGCGGGAATGGCTTCTACTGCTGCATTGCCGATATTGAGGAGCTCGAAGGCGACCCAGTCGATTCCGTTGAGCGTGATGACCATAAATAAAAGCCAGAGGGTTGGGGCAGCGGGAAAGAGGTTGGTATAGACTCTTCGAGGGTAGGTGAGGATGAAGCGGAGAGTTGCCTTATGTGTGGAGTATGTAGCAGGGTTTGGGTAGAGCAGGGTCAGAAATTTGAGCATCAACCAGAGGATCAGGCGGAGAATCAAAGGATAGCTATCGGATTGTTAGTGTGAGAATTGAGAGCAGGGCAGGTGGGGATTTACGCAGTGTTTCCGGCGAGAATCATCATTCCCATTGTGATCAACGTGTAGATGGATGTTTGGAATGGGATCTAAGGACCATTAGCGAGCATCGTTCTTACGGGACTTCTCTCTCGTACCAAATTTGCATCAAGCAAACTCATTCCCGAGTTGTTGAAAGCCGAAACACCATTGAAGACACCCAACCACCTAGCATGTGTCAGCTACTGAGCTCTTTCTATAGAAAACCCTCAAGATGGAAGGCAATAGATCCAACCCTATATTCAAGGCTTACCAAGGATTGATGCCATTTTCTCGTATAACCTCCTCCTTATTCATCTTCATGTACGCACCAAGACCAATACATCCAAGGACCTGCCAAGCCACAAAGTACAACGGGACAACCCATCCCAATAGCGTGATGGCTCTATACTCCACGCCTCCGAGATGTTCTCTTTCCTCTCGTGTCAGACCATAGAATTGAGCGTTCCGTCCTGTCGTTCTTCGTGTGAGGTAGTGCGGGTACATAGCCTGATCCAGCTCAACGGCCGCCAGATCATTTTCTTCGGTCTCAGGTTTCTTCTCTGTTCGATTGAAGAGTGTTGACGAAGCGATTTGCGGCTTGCTGTATGCCGATGCTGTACCAGATGTGGGATTGATTGAGCGAGGGTCGTTGCCGTTGCCAACAAAGTTCAGGAGACGATGAGGGGGGGCTGTTCCAGTGGCGGTAGTTGGGTCTTGCTCTTGATGAAATGAGTTGCGTATGACGGAGATGTGATCAGTATCCCGTCTTCCAGCCCCAGTTCCTTGAATTTCACTTCTCGTGCCAGACTCGTGGTCAGAATGAGCGATATCGCCTTTTCGTATCTCGACATCGCCGTTCTTACCCCCATCTCCCAACCCAGTCCCAAGACCAGAATTTGAATCAACATCCAAAGCCAGGTCCCGGGACCCCTTCTCCAAAGGCCAGGAAGTCGGGTCCCTAGGCCCCGAGTGCCTACTTTCAAACACTCTCTCATCACCACCTTGCCCCTCTTTTCTCTGTCCCTCAAGTCTCTCACCCACACTGACTTCCTGAGCACCCCCATTCCCACCCAAAATTCCACCATTGGTTCTTCTCTTGCCCTCTCTGACACCCTTAACGATACCTTTGAAACGCTTCTCAAATACGCGTTTACGAGTCCACACAGTGCCGACACTGACGAAGATGGTGCTCCCGATGATGATGAGCAGGAAGAGAATGACTTGTTGGAAGGTAGTCATTTCAGAGAGGTTGACTGTGTTGAGACCTGCTTCGGTCATTGCTAAGAGGGGTGTTAGTGCTGATTCAGCAACATTCTGTGTATATATTTCATGAAAGCGAAAAAGCCGAATATGACACCCGTCCTCAAACTAGCTCTCTCCTATCGATCTCAGCTCAAAGCACTTGCTCACGACCCGTCCCACGCTCATGATCTGAAGCTCAGAACCAACTCCAATCTTTCCTTTCATTCATTCATTATAAGAAATCCGATTTCATTTCAAGAAAACCCGATCAATAGTTCTCATCCTCACACTCAACATCACCTCTCACGAACTCTAAACCAGAGAAAGAAAGGCAAAAGAAATTCACGCAACTCACCACTAACAACCAGAAACAACGAATCCACATACTCAATCCTGCCCTTCACTCCTCTCCCCTCGCTGACCGGCGAACGCCAGAATACGAGCGATGTGAAGAGGCACGTCACGATGAAGTACGCATAATGGATCGTGATGAAGTTGAGCGGAGGTAGGAAGCGCGCTAGGGCGCGGGAAGAGGTGCGGATCTTATTCGAGGGAGAGCGCGTCATATTGAGGCTCTCAATTGGCGTCTGGGAAGACTCGGATGTGAATCTATGTTGGTGGATGTGAAATGGGATCTGAAGAATTGAGAGTTGAGGGCTGAGGAGGTTGTTTGGTTGTGCTTGCGGTAGTGGCGGTAAGATGAACAAACAAACAGCAGTCGAGTTGAGGAATTTTCCTTTGAGCCGAAATTTAGTGTTCTTCCTTGCTTCGAGACTATATTTGCCTTTGCTGTATTTGTATTTGTGTGTATTCTTTCCAGCTGCAGTGAATTGATTTTTCAAGAAGCTGACGTTCTTTGATGGTGATGTTTTTTAAATTTCTGGATTCACCGACTTATCGCTTTTCAGTGTAGTCGAATCAAGATTCCGAAAGCTAGCTAGCATTCACCGCATCCGAAAAAGATATCGCTACTGCGATGCCTCTAGTCTAGGGTTAGTGTAGGAAGGGCAAATCATACTGTTGTACCTAGGTACCTTGGGGAAAAGGAAAAGCTTGTTCGGCGCGGCCCGAGGAAACGCCTGCGCCCTCCCTACTTATCAGACAAGATAAGATGAGAAG
>JACBAH010007456.1:0-31789 GCA_014282315.1 Neospermospora avenae | reverse complement strand
TTGGTGGGAAAAGACTGCCTCGGCTATCTGAGCTGTGACAGTTTTGCTTGCCTGTGACATTCGCTTTCCCCGACAGTAAGCGAGCCCCGAGCGAAACTGGAGGTGGGCCGGCTAGTATTCCACATGATTATGAGGCTCATTAAAGACACATCAGCTCATCTCAACCCATCATCTTTTCATAGGCGAGACAGGGCCGTCCCAATCTATTTGGGCCCCAGATCCGGCTCCAGCAGGATGCAGGGGTAGGGGCATGTAAACATTCTTGGCCAATCAAAGAGCTTGGAAGTGGCTGATCGGAATCCTGAAACCTAGCGATCTGTTCAGCCGTTTGTCAAAGAATTATTTAGAGTTGAGTCGGCCGCTACGAGTTTAGGTAGTAGTGGGTTGATTATGACTTGGAGTTAAGAATGGTGTTAAGGATCGACTGAATGCTACATAGTGTAGGTAAGGTATAAACATTCCGTATCTGTCTATTTGTTTATTTATAAGGGCCTGGCTGTAGCGAGATGATATGGAGCCAGAATGTTGGGATCCTCAAGGAAGAGTGGGTTCCAGGCTTTGAATCCCATTAGAATGGGTGCCTTAGCTTGGCGGTAGAGGCACAGTCTCGATTCAGAAAAGATGCCTAGGTACTCAACGGCTTTATGAAAGCAGTAGACATGCAGAGAGCAGAAAACCATATTACATACGGTAGGCTATCGATGCCAGAAAAATGTGGTAATCAAGACAACCGGGCACCTCGCGATCGGAGCATCTTTAAGGTTACGGAAGTTTTCTATCACTACTTTTTTTTATTATGGTGATGTCACGATAACTTTATATGACTTTAACCTAGAAGTGCAATAATGTCACGTATTTGATTTGGCACATCTACTTCCTTACGAATGCAATATCAGCTTCGCTCAAACGGCCACTTTTATTATGACGCCGACATATAGGCTCATAGGATACTCTAGTCATGTACACCTATCTAGACTTCTTGGTTATCCGATATGCGAGTTTTATCAGATTAATAAGGCTGACCGAAATCAGGAAATGCGAAATAATTCTTCTTGCCCCATTTCACCAAACAATCATACATACGGCTTTCCTGTACAAATGTGACAACTCGATAGTATGAAATTGCGGTGAAACACCTGAGATATTATATTATCGACCCTGAGCTCATGCAAAATCATTGGACTGCTGTGTTTGTCGAGAGTGAATCAATCAACAGCCTAAGGCCAGTCCAATTCGTTTCGGGCCAAGTGAGCACTTCCCTAGAGGTTGTAACCTTGATCAAGTTATCGAATAATTATACGACACCTAATTTTTGATTTTTCCAATGTTCTTAATAGCTTAGTGACTTTGAATAAGCAGTCATATTATTTTTTGATGACTTTCGTATTATGAAAGGTGTTGCTTCGCCCGTCAAGAATTTTGGACCGCCTCGGCCATGGATTTGTAGTACAACTCGAACGAATTTTGTGATTGGATGACAAACGGTGCCGCTTGAGGACCGCTGCGCTAGGCCAGCCTTGCTAACAAGGCTGCTGTTGAGAGTGATGATCGTCAGCCGGCTGAGAGACCGAATTGCTGTTGCGAAAAATAAGGGTGAATATTTGGCGTAAAAATGTGTCGCAGTACAACATAACTGACGGTCTTGTTGCTATGTTCTTCTTTAAAGATGTTTATGGTCCCTGCTAATAAGCATACCTCGAATATGAGCTGTGGACAATGTCCGACGATGATAAAGATATTTCTCCTCGAAGAGTCGCGAAGACTTTTCCGTGATGTCAAATGACACATGTATCCGTCCAGCACTAGCTTCGATTGTGTAAGTAGGTAAGTATTCTTCTCCATGTGTGCGTGTAAGGAAAGTTTGAAGCTGCACGGCCGTGGGCATTTCCTATTTCTGCTGGCTGCCGTACTAGCTCAATAATGTTTCAAGCCGGGAAACAAACCGTCCCAGAGCCATAAAAGTGTACGGGGACGAATATCTGTCCGCAGTTTTGCGTTCGGACTCAAAATCAACGCTCCTTCGCCCGAAGTACAAATACCAAATACAACATGACTTCTTCTAGAGGTGATAAGAACCAAAACTTGTCAAGTCAACATGACAAGGGTCTATGTTCTCTACGGCCTAGCGTGCGTGATCTGCCTGGAGAAGGGAAGCTCAGACAATTAATTTGTATGCGGCTCAAAACTTCGTAGCGCGAGGTGCAACTCCATTGAAGAAATGTGTAGAAAATAGGGAGTGCAGATTGCTCCATAGAACGAAGCTGATAGTTACAATGAGATGAGATTTCACTACTTTTGAAAACCAATAATGATGTTGACTTGTTGCCGCAAAGGAGTGAAAGACCATGTGCTGGCAGAGTCGAGCCTAATCCTGCACTGACGTCGCTAGCGCGTTATCTTTCCAGCAAGCTGCTCCATTGACCTTCAATCACGTCGACTTTGTCTAATTCCTGCGTGCTCCTTCTTCCTTTCCACAACCTCCATCCTCCATCCTCCCCCACCACATCAACCCACAACCACGTAATCAAAAACACCACGACATAATCTCAAGAGTGCTGGTCCCTCATCACCAGTGCCTACCTATACACTTCTCCATCGACAGAGAGAGATACCGAAGGGCGCCTGCACCGTTCCCTCCGTCACGCTCTCTTCGATTTCTCCATCTGCGACCGAAATCGCCGTCTACGTTCCTTTCCCACCACGCACATCACGAGTTGCTGTGCCAGCCATCAGTTCATTCGGGCTGCCACTTCACCTGCGGAAGCTCACACTGGAGCCAGGTAATTGTCGCCTTCCTTGAAAGCTAACCCATAGGTCTTGCGCGGCCACATCTGGAGCTTCAGCAATCCTAATCCGACTACACACGAACAAACACCCGCTCACGACGACACTTGGGGCGATCCACCGCGGACGCTCCTTTGATTATCTGCCAAGCTGTCGACAGCTACGAGATCTACGGAGGTAGTGGAGGGGGTCAAAACCAAATCATCAGCGGTCTTTCCGCTCCCGCCATCACCATGGTTCGAGTAACGAAGCCTATGCAGGCGAAGCATGCCGAATCTATGGTGAGCTTGGCCTCCGTACCATTCATGTATAAACTACTGACCAGTGCCTTAGTCACCATTCGTCAAGAAGTTTCGAAATGAAGCGTGCACTACTTCTTTGCCCTACCTCCCAGAACTTCTCACAAGATTCCCTTCAAGATGGCCGTTTCCCCGGGGCGACCTCTACCACTGGATTCCGCTGCTCAATCGCTTCGATGACATCCTTGACAAGTTCTGTAGGGTGTACAAGTTGGACGAACCTCAGACCAGTGAATTTACCTGCGAGATTCTTAAGTCTGGAATTGGCGAGCCCGATGTGGACCCCTTTCCTTTGCCTTTATCAAGAAGATATGGCTTCTCCGGCGACTTTACCAACGAGTCGAAGTCCGAGAGCGGTATCCCTAGCGAACACGATCTAGTAAGAATTGGCTTCTCTGCTGAAGGAGACAGAGAATTGGTGGAGGCGATTTTACAATTTTCGAAGATGCTTCTTCAGAATTGCGGAAATAGAAGCGTTTATGCAAGCAGTGCACATCTCAACAAATTGTTGAATAGCACGTCCCTCTCTCTGCTCGAAGTTACACTGGAACTTGGTTCGGAACTGGCGCAGCGATACCAGGCGGCTTTGAAGCGCATGAATATCCCAGTCCGTAACGTCAGCAATGCTCTTCTAGCCAACCACTACAATATCAACTTGGATCGGGTTCTACAATTAGCCTTGCCCTTCTCGAAGAGTGTTACAAGCCCAGTCGAATCCGTCCAGCCTGGAACTCCAGCAACTCCTTCGGCCAAGGGTAAGGAGAAGGCGATATTCAGTACACCAACACAAAAGGGTGCCACAACGACCGTGTATGCCAGTGAATTGGTTTCGATCGTCAATGGCGAATCTGCAGTTGGCAGCAGCCCAAAGAGTGGTCGGAATGGTGCATCTTCTCTACCTGCCACCGAGACTAGATGGGAGGAATGGGGAGATGTCAAGCTCGTGTTTTATCCAAAGACGAATGTCGAGTCAGATACGAATGGCACTACCAGCACCCCTGCTCCAGTAGCTTATACTCCTCCTCAAGGCATGCCAGCAACCCCTACACCCTCTCGGAGATCCAATCTTGGCCCTGGCTCAACACGCAGTGATAGACATAGCACGAGCGACGAGTCCCCATCTATTTTGCCTCGTGCTTCAACATTTCCTACTCTCAATAACGAAGATACCCCTCGTCCTAATTTTAAAGTTATCCAGATTTCTTCTTCTAAAATCAAGTCAAATGGTCTGCATGCACTCTTGACGGAGCATATGTCGGATCTACCTGTCGATCAGAAATACGAACTTCTGACGAAGCTTCGCGTTTCAAATGCATTGACAACTTCTGTTGAGACGAGACGTCAAATGTTAGCTGTCAGATTGTTGGCCATCACAAACCTGGCATACATTCATTCCGAACCTGTATTCCTCGAGACCGTCCTGAAGCAGGACAGTGAAGAGCCTCGCCGTTTACAGCTCATATATCAACTAGCAGAGTTGATCCATCCTCCTGTGGAAGGCGAAGCTGCAGTGCCTCGTAAGATTCAGACTTTGGCATTCGCATTACTGGATGCGATGGCAAATCTCCAGAGCAAGTTCTCTGACGTCTGCGCCGCTTTGAATACCAATGTCAATCACGGAGTTCTTCTCTACGTTGTCCGCAAGGCTGTAGCGGAAATGAGCAAAGATGATGACGAGTCGCAGCGCGTCGAAGATGATGTCTGGCGCGGCTATCTGTTTGCACTTGTGGCAAATCTGTCTGTAAATCCTCGTACTGGGAGCGACTTGGTTACCGCTGGGCTCATTCCAATTCTGGTCGAGGTTCTTGGTCTTCGAACACGCATTGCTAAGCTTTACCAACCGCAAATTCTGAGCTTCCTGGATACCATTATGTATAGCGCTCGGGAAGCATTTACCGCATTGGTAGCTGCGGATGGACTGGATGCCGTCTCTGCCTTGATCGTGCATGAGGTGAGCACAGCTTCGGACAGTGCGGTAGCTGGAAATGGAATGCCAACAAATTACCGATCCTCGTTGGTAGATTACAATATCCCTTTCTACGATCAGCAGATTTTGAAGTGGCTTTTCAAGTTCATTCATCACATGATGTCGACTGCTGGTGGCTATGGTGGCAATTTCGATCGCCTGCTAAGAAATTTGATCGACTCTTCCCAACTCCTTGGCAGCCTCCGTCAGATCATTGGAAATGCTCAACTCTATGGCTCCACTGTATGGACCAATGCAGTTAGTATCCTGAACGACTTCATCAACAACGAGCCGACAAGTTTCGCAGTAATTGCTGAAGCTGGGCTCAGTAGAGGTCTCCTTGAGGCTGTAACTGGTACTACAATCATTATGCCGTCCGAACCAAAGAAGTCTGAAAGCGAAGTTGTTGTAAACAGCGAAGGTTCAACGGTTTCTACTGCTGCAGCTGCAGGAAGTCCCCATTCCGCCTCAGACGAGGACGAGGATGACGATGATCTTGGTGAACAGTCAGAGTACACGGTTTCTCCACTTACAGCAGCCATGCTAGAAACACCGCGCGAAGGCCAGTTAGCACGTGGCATTTTGCCAAACTCAGAGACCATCAATATTGTGCCCCAAGCATTCAGCGCCATATGCCTGAACAATGCCGGTATGAAGATGTTCCAGGCGTCTAAGGCTCTCGAGATCTTCTTCGAGATCTTCGAGAGCCCTGAGCACGTCAAATGCATGGAATCCAATAAAGACTTACCTGGTAGTCTTGGCAGCAGTTTCGACGAGCTCGTTCGCCATCATCCCCCTTTGAAGGACGCTATCCTGCAATCAATTGTCAATATGGTAGCTCGAGTTGATTACATGTGTAAGAGCAAAGCGGAGACTACCAAGATTGGTGCCAAGCTGTGGACTACTGATCTATTGGGCAAGCCTGTGGTTGCAAATGACGAAATCAGCTTATCTCACGTTGACCGCTCCATCAAAGGCAAAGAAAAGGCCGTTGATGGCAACGGCGACGTGGAGATGCAGGATGCAGACTCCAGCTCTACTACAGCTCCAATCGTGCAGTCAAGCTCGCCTGATATCAACTCAACTGAATCGATGACTCCTTACATCACAGCTGTGGCGACATTCCTTTCGTCGATGTTTGGCAATACAACGGCTCGTACTGAGTTCTGCAACAAGGGTGGTCTTGAGCATATCCTCAATCTTGTTCACTCACCTTGCCTCTCATATGACTTCGGAGACTCTTCAGCTTGTCGTACGTTCCACCACGTTATTGCTCAACTTGCGGACGCAAAGCCACATTTGGTCATGCCGTCTTTATTGAGGAGAGCTCAGAGCGCTGCTGATGATCTCCAACCATTCATCACGCACGATAGAGACACATTCTTTTTCGCTCCATTCATCAACGAAGAGGATCGTGAAGCTGGTGGTATTGAGACTCTCTCGAAGGGCACGAAATTCGCAAAGGCCATGGTCAATTTGCATTCCTTGATTCCGACCATCAACGCATGCTTTGTGCCCCAGAATTACAACCACAGAGTTAATTCCAATTTCTTTGTTCAAGTCAATATTGCCGATTATTACATCCGACTCGTAAATACACTCGGTCCATTGCTGGGCGCCTTTTTGATTGAAGAGCAAAAATTGCGGAAAGCTGTTCCTGATTCGTGGCAGAATTCGAGTCGTGTCAAGGACTCTGGATTTGGAGAGCCAAGTACTGATGTATTCGCTGCATCCGAGCCACTGACTGAGAATGTTGCTGAAGTGCCAGTGCCGACAGATACTGCCAATGCTCCTAACAGAGATGTGCCAGACTCTGTCCAGAACAAATCATCAACTACTGCAGACAACTCATCTAAGATTGTGTCGAAGGTGGAGCAATCCTCTCCATCGTTCAAAAATTATTTGACTCTCAGATATCTTCTTAGTAAGATGTCTCGATCCATTACTCCTTTCCTACAGACCCTTGGTAAAGCACTTGTTACCAAGAGAGCTCCCGACAGCTTCCAGAGGCAGGGCCACCTAGCCATGGCGGACACTCTAGTTCAGTCTATCCTGGGTCAGCTCAGCCCGTCAGAAGGAGAGGCTTCGCAAGAGAATTTTACATACTGGATTGGTTTTCTGCATTGTTTGAGAGACATGTTAATTGACCGTGAGTGAGCTTTCGTGATTGAAAAGACCTGTACTGACTATGATCTAGATCAACGCCATACTGAGCGACCAGTTCAGATCCTCACTATCGTGTTGCAAGCTTTCAAGGAGCATGGTGGAATAGATACGCTCAATCATATGCTAGAAGTATTCACATCTGAGATCCAAAAGGTTGCACAACAGCCCTCTCGACCGGATTTGCGCGAGAAGAAGACAGAAGAGTTCGTGTTGTACGATCTCGCCGTTGTTGGAACTACGCATATCCTGTCTCTTTACAGAGAACTTGTTAACGGACGAAACCTGACTGAGTCCAACCAAACAATGTCGATGCTAGCAAGAGCCGAGCGTGAGCGACGATTGGATATCCCCGATGTTTTCTCGCCGCCTCAGCTGATCGTTGACCTACGAATGGCTGTCCTTCCTGTCATCCGAAAACTTTGGGGATCTAACGAGCTCATTGAGAAGGGCACAAGTCAGATCTGCGAGAAGCTCATCGAGGTCATCCGAACAATTTCAGCGGCCGATCACGAGGCGAATGCACACAAGAGAGGTGACGCTTTGACAGTTCCAGGAAAGCCCGTTCACAAAGCCTTCAAGCTGAATTTGGAGCATCAAACTGCTTTGGTTACCTCGGTTGCCACCAGTACCAATGCCGGAAACAGTGATCTTGCAGATGAGGCGCTCTATCGCTGCAACAATAATCTTGCCAACGCCACGGAGTATTACAGATTGGTTTCTGCCGGTTCCTTACAGCGGCATCCAGTTCCAGTCGGCGATATTGCTTCTCGTACTCCGGATACAAATTCTGCTTCGCGCCCTCAAACTAGTAATACAACTGGTACAGCAACACCTGAAGATCAAAATCCTTTGGCGGGCAATGTCATGGATATAGTGGGCCGTCTCAATGATATCCTGCCTCCTGCCGGTGCTACACCTTCGAGCGATGCCGGCAGCATTGACCAGGCACTAGCTCAGGTTGTCAATAACTTTGCCAATCGAGGAGCTGACGGATCAAGTACACCATCTATTTCGACTCCGACAGGTTCATCAGCCCCAAAGCCGCCGCCAAAGGTTGAGGCATTGTCAAAACGTGTCACCGTCGAGGATCTGAATGATGAGCGAGCTCTCATCAGGGACAATTTGATCGATAAGTGTCTTGATGTCATCAACGCGCATGATGATGTGAACCACGAAGTTGCGGATTTGATCACCACAGTGGTTAACAAGGCAGATGACCCGACAGCACAGCGAAAGGTTGTTAGCGAGACTCTGGTCATTGCTTTAATGTCGTTCGCTGGAGAAGAGGATCTGCGCGTGACTGGCAAGAAAGTTGCTGCTTATGCCAATCTTCTTGCTCTGATGCTCCGAGACAAGTTGTTCTATGCTGCCGCTGTGGACGAGTTAAAAGAGAATCTGTCCACTTTACTCACATTTGTCAAGTTGTCTCCCAATCATTCGGCAGAAGAACGTTCTCCATGGGTTCCTCAAATCTTACTCATTGTTGAGATGCTTCTGAGTGAAGACGCTCGACCACAAAAGACCAAGTGGATTTTACCCAAAGATGAAAATGATACTCCAGCCCCTCCTGAATTGGTAGTCGTTGAGCCATCAGTTGGATCAGAAGAGCGAGCCCAACTATTGGAAGCTGTCCTTGATATCCTGGTCCGCGTTAGCAAGGATGAAGGCCTCGCGCTTGCAGTATTGCGAATTCTGATCATTTTGACGCGTACGCGAACCATAGCACAGAGTATTGGCGAGAAGAAGAACATTCAGAGGCTCTTTGTTATGGCCAAGCAACTCGCTGGCGCAAGTTCCACCACGATCCAAGGTCCTTTGCTGATCATTCTTCGCCACATTATCGAAGATGACGAAACTATTAAGCAGATTATGCGAGCAGAGATTAAGATATTCATGGAAGCCAACCGCCACACTCGCAACATCGACGAAAAGACCTATCTTCGCGGCCTGTCTCACACAGCTTTAAGAAGCCCTGAATTGTTCGTCGAGGTTACCAAAGAGATGGTCAAATTCAGCCGCTGGGTTTATCAACCACATGACGGCCGCCTCAGCGCTTTGGTGTTGAAGGACCGCAGTCCTGAGCCTGTCCCTAAGGATGACAGTGTACAACCTACAGTTCAAGCCACTGAGGATCTATCCATCCAAGACGTTAAGACATCCACTGAAGCTGTTGATACAGAGATGACAGATGTTGTCAAGACGGCAACACATGAGCAGAAGTTGCCAGTGGTAGAAAACCCTGATGGCGTTATCCACTTCTTGCTTTGCGAGCTTCTCAACTACAGAGATGTTGAGGACAAGGACAAGGCTCCCGAATCCGCTGCTTCCTCCGGTGAGAGCAGCACATCTCGCAATGGCGAAAGTCCTACTCCAACCGCATCATCGGATTTGGAGTCTGCCTCTGCCAAGGACAAATCCAAGTCAGCTTCCAAGCAGGAGTTCAAGGCGGAAGAGCACCCAATTTACATCTATAGATGTTTCATTCTTCAGTGTCTTACGGAATTGTTATCATCGTACAATCGCACAAAGATTGAGTTCATCAATTTCAAGCGCAGTGCTCCACCTCAGTCGATGACTCCCTCCAAGCCACGCTCAAGTGTGGTCAACTATCTTCTCTACGATTTGATTCCTCTTGGCACTCTGGATCATGCGGAGAACACTACTCTGCGTAAGAAGCTAGTCACGTCAAATTGGGCAGATTCAGTGCTTACAGCACTCCTGTGTAAGACTGGGGAGCATCCTGCAGATAAGTCTCGCGAGCCATATGATAGCGAAAATGAGCCAGATCTACTATTCGTTCGCCGCTTCGTCCTCGAGAATATCCTCAAAGCCTACACCCAAGCAAGCACCTCCACCGAGCCTTTGGATGTCAAATATGCCCGTATGCTTGCTCTCGCGGATCTCATGAACCACATCATGAGCGGTAAGGAAAATGTCGGTCCAACGGAAACTTCAGTTGCGAGTATGTCTCAGAAGCAACTTCGCCGTATCATGTTCGAGAAGGGCTATGTTGCAGCTTTAACTTCATCCATCGCAGATGTCGATCTCAATTTTCCTGGTGCCAAACGAGCTGTAAAGTACATTTTACGTCCACTCAAGACTCTGACCACGACTGCCGTCAATCTCAGCGATTTGGCTTTGATCTCTGCTACCGCTGGTCAAGGCGAAGAAGATGAGATTGAGTCTGCAACATCCATGTCTGAACCCGAGGAGGATCGTGAAGAGACTCCTGACTTGTTCCGTAACTCGACTCTCGGTATGCTAGAATATGGCAGAGAAGAGGACTCTTCGTCGGAATCTGATGATGAAGACGAGGAGATGTATGAGGGCGAGTACGAGGACGAGATGGAGTACGATGACGAGCATGAGCCTGGTGATGATGAGGACAACATCAGTGATGAGGATGAGGAACTCGAGGGCATGGAAGGCATGGGTCCCATCGAAGGCGTTGATGGCGATCATGGTCTCGATGTCGAAGTCATCATGGCAGATGACGACGAAGATGACGAAGACGATTCCAGCAGCGATAATGATGACTCGGAAGATAATGATGGTCACGTTGATATCATGGACGAGGCCGAAGACATCCAGCAAATCGCCGAAGATGAAATGGACGAGTGGGAGAGCGAAAATGAAGACGATGATGTAGAGGAAGAAGACTACGAGGGCCAAGCTGCTGATGCCCAAGAGCAACAATTGCACGAAATGGATATGGGTGGACCTATCGGCCACCTTGTCCGTGCTCTTGGTGGCGGAGATGTTGATGCTGCTCAAATCATTGAACGCATGGAGGCAGAAGGTATGGATCCTGAAGATGATGAGGATGATGAGCGTGTTCCTGGAGAGTATGCAGAAGATGAGGATGATGAAGGTATTTGTCAAATTCTCGAAAG
This sequence comes from Neospermospora avenae, assembly GCA_014282315.1. Taxonomy (NCBI): domain Eukaryota; kingdom Fungi; phylum Ascomycota; class Leotiomycetes; order Helotiales; family Ploettnerulaceae; genus Neospermospora; species Neospermospora avenae. Next base: position 20,681 of record JACBAH010007456.1, on the reverse strand, counting down.
TGTGAGGTATCGAGCTAATCCACAATAGGAGACGAGGATGAGGACGATGAGATGGATGACGAGATGTTGTTTGACCAGTATCCACGTAAGTTTCCGCTATTTTTAAGATAACACGAAAATACTTACAATTTCACAGTTGATGGTCCTGGAGCTGCTAGCTTTGGCTGGCAGGATGATGTTGAACCTCCGATGGTAGCTCATCGTAGACCTCGTGGGGTGTTCTCTCCGTTTCCATTGGGAGCATTCGCCAGCGGTCCTCGTGATCCGCTGGGTGGTACGTTACCTTTATTGACTCAGGCCGAGCTCGAGGAAGCTCAGCTTAACCAAATTATGCAATTCAATGCGCTCCGACTTACCCGAGCGAGAATAGAGCAAGATAGAGCTAATCCAAATGCAGTGCCAGAATATCGACCAACATATAGATCTCATCGACCAGGTGCACCTGTGCCTCGAGGTCCAGGAGATGATGGTCTCAATCCCTTGCTTCAACGAAGCTCTGCTGGAGGACCTAGCCCACATGGATCTAGCCGTGTCCCTTCAATGGGAAGCTTCATCCAAGCTATGGGTGGCGCAGGAGGAGAGATTTTCGATGTCGGCGGACGCCCCTTTGGTGAGAGCCCTGCAGCAGCTGCTCTATTGGATGAAGTCATTAGATCCTTACCGCCTATGCCAGGTCACATCGCACGCCATGGACAAGCCCTCCAATTCCACATTACTGCTGCTCCAGGTCAGCCATTCCCTCCCGATCTTCAAGCCATGTTCAGCATGCGCCCGCCCCGAGAAAGACAGCCTCACACGACCGAACCTGGAGGAGCTGCTTTCTTCACACCTCAATCCACGACTGCTAGATGGCTAGAGGAAGCTAGGATTGTATTTGGTGCAACTACAATCGAGCGTTCGGCTGACCTTGCCTCTGCTATTCTCTCACTCCTTGTTCCTCCTGCCATTGAGCTTGAAAAGGCAGCCAAAGCAGCCGAGGCCGAGAAGCAACGTAAATTACAAGAGGAGCTTAAGAAGCATCTTGAAGAGGAGAAAATCGCCAAGGAGAAGAAGGCAGAAGAGGAGAGAATTGAGAAGGAGAAGAAAGAGGCCGAAGAGCGCGAGGAGGCCGAGCGAGTTGCTGCTGAGGCACTTGCTTCTCGAGGGCCCGAGGAAGACGTAACTGGCAGCCAAGCTCCTGTCGAGAACCCAGATGTGGATGCCATGGACGGTGTTGAAACAGAAGTGCCTACACAAGCAGCACCAGCAGAGCAAGCCGAAGAGACCCCTGCTGCAGACCGTCCTAGAATCACCACCATGATTCGTGGTAATCCTTACGACATTACAGACTTGGGTGTTGATGCTGAGTTCTTGGCTGAGCTACCCGATGACATTCGAGAAGAAGTTATCATGTCGGCGGTTGCTGAGCGACGATCCACTGCTACCGCAGCTGGAGCCAATCCTACAGATATCGACCAAGACTTTCTCGATGCCCTACCGGATGACATCCGTGACGAGATCATTCAGCAAGAGAGACAAGACCGCCGCCGTCGAGAACGTGAGGAGCGCAACCGGGCAGCTGCAGCCGCCAATGGAGGAGCTGTTGCTGGTGGCGATATGGATGCAGCAAACATATTAGCTACTTTGCCTCCAGCCTTGAGAAATCAAGTGCTCATGGAGCAGGATGACGAAACCCTTGCCCAGCTTCCACCCGAGCTTGCAGCACAGGCACGAAATATTCTTCGACAACAAGCTGCTCAGCAAGCTGCTCGCCAGACCGCAGCAGGCCATCGTGGCAATCCACCACCAGCCGAATCTCGTCAACCTAATGCCGAGAGACCTCCACGCCGCGCCATTGTCCAGATACTCGACAAGTCCGGTATTGCAACTCTTCTGCGCCTGATGTTCATATTCCAGCATGGAAGTCTTCGCAGTACACTCAACTCGGTTCTCCAGAATGTCTCCCTGAATCGACACAACAGAAACGAGGTCATCAGTACTCTTCTCCATATCCTTCAAGATGGCAGTGTTGATATGACTGCTGTGGAGAGAAGTTTCGCCCATCTCTCTTTGAGAGCCAAGCAACCGAAGGACACCCAGCCAAAGACTCCTCAACCACAATCACTGAAGAGAGCTCTTACCGGGTTAGGACCTGTCACCCAGACCACCTTTGAGGCATCGCCCCTCATGGTTGTGCAACAGTGTTTGGCTGCTCTGGTCTCCTTGAATCAAGTCAATCCCCACATCCCCGCGTATTTCTTGACTGAACACAACAATGTTGAAGGGCTCAAGCGTAGCTTAAGCCGCAAGGGCAAGGGTAAGGAGAACAAGGCGGCCAAGTACGCTCTCAATTCGTTGTTGAGTCTCCTTGGTCGTGACCTTATCATGGAGAGTTCTTCTGTAATGGAGTCTCTTTCCACACTCCTGAACATGATAACATCTCCACTTCAAGGTCTTCAACGCAAGCAAAAGGAGGCCGAGGAAGCCAAGAAGAAGGCCGCAGAAGCTGCTGCGGCAGCTGAGGCAGCTTCGGAGACTACTACAACCACTGCCGACCAGGCTAGCGACCCCCAACCGGATGTGCCTATCTCTGAAGTCCCTCCTGCTGTCGAAGTCACTCAAGTTCAGCCTGAATCCGGTGAGGCATCGACATCTCCAGCTGCCCAAGACCCGAAGCCAGATGCCAAGGAAGGAGAAAAGCCTAAGGAAAAGAAAATGACCGTCTTTACGCCACCAGTCATTCCGGAGAACAACTTGAAGCTAGTCATCAATATCTTCGTTGCTCGCGAATGTTCCTCGAAGACTTTCCGAGAGACCTTGTCGACCATCAAGAACCTTTCGACCATCCCCAATGCCAAGGCTGTATTTGGACGCGAGCTTATCTCCAAGGCACAAGGACTTGGTGAGATCATTCTCGTCGACCTAGAGGAACTTCTTCCGCAAATTGAAAAGGCTACTACTGGTACTGAGATTCAAGGTGTGGCACTCGCTAAGTTCTCTCCGGGAGGCTCGGATCAGAACAAGTTACTTCGAGTCTTGACCGCCCTTGACCATCTCTTTGATCCAAAGCGTGAGAAGAAGGATAAGCCAACTGAAGCTGAGGTTGAGGGCGAATCGTCTCAATTGGTGGAGAAGCAGGATCTCCTGTCATCGCTCTACGAGAATCCTACCTTCGGCCGTATGTGGGAACGACTCAGCGCCTGCCTTAGTGCTATAAGACAACGAGAGCATATGCTCAATGTCGCCACTATTCTGCTTCCTCTCATTGAGGCCTTGATGGTTGTATGCAAGAATACCACATTGAAGGATGCTCCGATTTCTAGAACTCAACACGGAAAGGACATGTTATTGACAAGCCCTCCACCCGAAAGCCAAATGGAGAGCTTGTTCTACACATTCACTGAAGAGCATCGCAAGATTCTCAATGACTTGGTTCGACACACTCCAAAGTTAATGTCTGGTACCTTCTCTCTTCTGGTCAAGAACCCTAAGGTCCTGGAGTTCGATAACAAGCGCAACTACTTCTCTCGAAGCATCCACGCCAAGCTTCCAAATGCTCGTCAGTCATTTGCGCCTCTTCAATTGTCTGTTCGCAGAGACCAGGTCTTCCACGATTCTTTCAAGTCTCTTTACTTCCAGACTGGCGATCAGATGAAATATGGCAAGCTCAGCATCCGCTTCCATGGTGAAGAAGGTGTTGATGCCGGTGGTGTTACACGTGAATGGTTCCAAGTACTCTCACGTCAAATGTTCGACCCAGGCTACGCACTCTTCGTCCCCGTCTCCTCCGACAGAACTACATTCCACCCCAACCATTCCAGTGGCATTAACGAGGAGCATCTTATGTTCTTCAAATTCATTGGTCGAATCATCGGCAAGGCTCTTTACGAGGGTCGTGTCTTAGACTGCCATTTCAGTCGCGCCGTCTACAAGCGCATTCTCGGCAAAGCTGTCTCTGTCAAGGATATGGAGTCCCTCGATCTAGATTATTACAAGTCACTCATCTGGATGCTGGAGAATGATATCACGGATATTATTACCGAAACTTTCTCCACAGAGCAAGAACGATTTGGTGTTACGGAGACGGTAGATTTCATCCCGAATGGACGAAACATTCCAGTCACGGAGGAGAACAAGCAGGAGTATGTCCGATTGATGACAGAATTCAGACTCACTGGATCTGTTAAGGAGCAGCTTGATGAATTCCTCAAAGGTAAGCATTTTCCTCCTTGGCCCCATGAATTTAAGCTAATGAAATGCCTCGCAGGATTCCACGACATCATCCCCGCCTCCCTCGTCGCCATCTTCAACGAGCAAGAACTCGAGCTGTTGATCTCCGGTCTCCCCGAGATCGAAGTCGACGACTGGAAATCCAACACCGAATACCACAACTATACCGCCTCTTCACCCCAGATTCAATGGTTCTGGCGCGCTGTTCGCTCCTACGACAAGGAAGAGCGTGCAAAGTTGTTGCAATTTGTCACGGGCACGAGTAAGGTGCCGCTTAATGGATTCAAGGAGTTGGAGGGCATGAATGGGTTCAGCAGGTTTAATATCCATAGGGATTATGGAAGTAAGGAGAGATTGCCGAGTAGTCATACTTGCTTTAATCGTAAGTTAACTCCTCCTTCCTCCTCAAACTCCAAATTTTTTGCAAGTAAAATAGCTGACCACTTTGCAGAACTCGATCTACCAGAGTATGAGAGCTACGAAACTCTGAGAAAGCAAGTCCTAACTGCTATTACGGCTGGAAGTGAATACTTTGGCTTCGCATAGACCGACTGCTTAGATTGACCATTTTCGACTTTATCATTTCGCGCTCAAAATTTTGGCGAGTTTGTGAAGACACAGCGTCTCGATTCATGCATGCATTGCAGGAGCATCTGATGGCGTCTTTTCTGCGAATAGTATGCATTGCAACATCTTGCTTTTGCTCACTCTCTTCGGTCTTTGCCTCGATACGGTTCTATCAAAATCCCAAGGAGGTTTCGCAACGAAGTGCAGGTCGTTTGTGGGGTTTCTTCTTGGGTAAACAGAGAGATGAATGATCGAGGAAGAGTGGAAGAGTGTGCTCTTGTGTTTTATGTGTCTATGTAAAACAAATAGTTTGGTGGCGTGGCATGGGAGAATGAATACGTTACTTTAGGTGGGTGCTTACACTACATTGACAAGGGAGTTGGGATGTGGTGGACTAGATAGCAATAGAGCTTGTATTATGCGATTTCCTGGGTTTTGAAGGATGTGAGATGTGAGATGATATGATGTGATGAACGGTGCCTACTTGTATATTGATCACAATCCTTCGGTTTCTACATCTTCCATCGACTTAGCAATCGAGGTCAGCATTATATTGTGTAAGCAATCAATCCATGGTCCTGTATGTTTCTAAGAATTCCGAAGTAGAGCTAGATAGTCGTTCAGCTCTCAAGAACCGCACAAACACTCACTGCCGACCTTTTTTAATAATTACATGCCCATGTCTGTACGCGTCAATGTCTTCCGGGTCCTCAGAGCACGTAACCTACCTCTCTACCATACATATACTCTTTAAACTGAATCATATTATGGACAGAGCCCTTCTATTCTGAAATGGCTGACTCGGACCAGTTCAATGTTACATGTGCGTAGTACCCCACCAGCGCCAAGGCTTGCCTTCAACTTTTTCCCCGCAAAAACTATTTTTCGAGCTTCACTTGTGCCATCACGTTCAAGCCAGCTTATCATTCCACTTTACGACAGCCTACCACTGCAAGCTACGACTTTCGATTCCCCCTATTGTGTATAGTTGAGCCTCTCGAATACCCCCGACAAGTATCGATCGTTTACACGACATACGAAGCTTGGAAAGGCAAAGAGGGATAAAGCCGGTGAGAGGTGCAGGAAAGGCTTGTCTAGAGACGAAAGGACGCGTCCTGGAATTTGTATATTGCACGGCAGGACAGGCCAGGCATATAGGACGTAACTTGATAAGAAAAGGAGACGATTGCGACAGAGCAGCAAGCTCCGAATCCATACAGTTAAACGGAGAGGAACCAAGATCTGATAGAGGGTTCAGCATAAGGAGCATACAATATAGTCAAAGAGTAGGAAGGATCGCGGGCCGACGAATACAAGGAACGAGAATTAGACGAAGAAGACGACGATATGGCGACGAATTCTATCAAGTTGCTTACGGGCAACAGCCACCCGCAGCTGGCGAAGCTTGTTGCTGAGAGGTACGTTTGGTTTTCATCAAGATTCTTTCGTTGGATTTTGGGATTGTTGGATTGGTTTCATGCAACGTTCGAGCTGGGTAGGGTACTGGTGATCTTTGAAGGGATGGACGAGGAAAGAAGGACAAGGGAGAAATGACAAGGTCTGAGAATTGGACTGGAGAATACTGGAAACAGTTGCAAGATTAAATCATGATGGAAGCTTCGAGGAGCTTGATAGACGAAGGCAGAGAGGACTATTGCGACTTTAAAGCTTTCCAGAGACAATACTAACAGTTCTTCTCGCAGGTTGGGCATTGAGCTGGCAAAGACTATGAGCTTGAATTATTCGAATCAGGAAACTAGTGTCACAGTTGGAGAGAGTGTTAGAGATGAAGATGGTATGTGCCTTCCTTCCCGTACAGAAAGTCCGGAATTGGACATGAGTGATTTCAGCCAAGATGGGGAAAGGATTGAGAAGCAGCGGAATATGCAGAAAGATGGAAACCAAGTTCTACACAAGCATGGAGCTGACTCTGTCTAGTTTTTATCCTCCAATCCACTGCCCCCGGCGACATCAACGACGGCCTAATGGAGCTCCTCATCATGATCAACGCCTGCAAAACCGCCTCCGCGCGTCGCATTACAGCCGTCATCCCCAACTTCCCCTACGCACGCCAGGACAAGAAAGACAAATCCCGTGCTCCCATCTCCGCGAAGCTCATTGCCAACATGCTACAGACAGCTGGCTGTAATCATGTCATTACTATGGATCTGCATGCTAGTCAGATCCAGGGTTTCTTCAACGTCCCTGTTGATAATCTGTATGCTGAGCCCAGTACGTTGAGATGGATTAGGGAAAATTTGAATATTTCGGAGTGTGTGGTTGTTAGTCCTGATGCTGGGGGTGCTAAGAGGTTCGTCTGCTGCTTGCTGTTTTTTACCATCCCTTGCTTGGACAGACAAGCTTGGAAGCTACTTTGTTCCTCTAAGCAGAGAGAATCAGAAATTTTAACCAGCTCAGAATTCGGAATGCATCTGCTAACCACTTTCCAGAGCAACATCCATAGCCGATCGCCTCGACCTCGGCTTCGCCTTGATCCACAAAGAGCGCGCACGCCCCAATGAAGTATCCCGCATGGTCCTCGTTGGCGACGTTGAGAACAAGACGTGCATCCTCGTCGACGACATGGCAGACACCTGCGGCACGCTCGCCAAAGCCGCCGAAACGCTCATGACGCACAAAGCCAAGGAAGTTGTCGCCATTGTAACTCACGGCATTCTCTCTGGAAACGCAATTGAGATTTTGAATAAGAGTAGATTGTCAAGGATTGTTGTTACGAATACGGTCCCATTAATGGATAAGGAGACTAGGTGCGAGAGGTTGAGGGTTATGGATATTAGTCCGACGCTGGCCGAGGCGATTAGGAGGACGCATAATGGGGAAAGTGTGAGTTTTTTGTTTACACATGCGCCTACGGATTAGAGACATGGGCTTTCAGAGGTGACCTGGGGGGCTGCCAGGTCAATCGACTTTGTTACAAAGAGGGTATCGTTCTGAGCGAACTAAAAGAAAATCGAACGGGTTTTGTGTTGAGTAGAATTCTGGGTTCGGCGGGGTTGGCGTATTAAGGTATTAATTTCCTGAGTCTTTTCCCTTTTCTTTGCGGTCGGTCTGCTTTTCGCCGAGATGGTGTCCGAGGGTTAGTAGGCTAGATAGCTTTTCCTAGTCTGCATACTTTCTTTCGTAGTATATGGAGGTATACCGTATAGAATGCAACTCCAAGTCTACAACTCGCTACTTCGTTAGCTTTCTATTCCCTTGTCGAATTTGTCCAAACAGAGCTCCTCCAATTTGTAATGCCTTACAATGCCTCGATCTCCATAAAGCAAATTCATCCATATCGTCATCCATTTAGCGACTTCTTCTCTTCCTCACTTCCTCTTTGATGAAGAAATCAGCCGGGGGAAGGGAGGAGAGAGGGAGCAATGAGCAAGAAAAGTTGGGAATGTAAGATTGGAGAAGGAGACGGGTATTGATCATCTTGAAAAATGACTCATAGGTCAAATCAGCCAGCCATTCAAGTAGCGTATCTATGGCATGCTGGAGCTAATTTCTCTGTGATTGGAGAGAGACCGCATCTGTTATAATTCTTCATTGAGCTTCGAATGCTTTCCTTGACTTAGGGCACGTTGGGGAGATCGGTGTTAAGGGGAAGCTTGGGCTTGAATGGATGGTTGGAAGGCCTAGGATGTGAGGTTGGAAGGCTGTAAGGATGGTTGATTGGATGAGAAGGTTTTGCTGATGTTAATTGAGTGCTGAGTCTATGGTATGCAGGAGTGGATATTCGGGGAGAATTGGGATTTTGATAAGATAAGGTACTACTTGGGAGACTAGTAGACAGTCCAGTCCAGCTCCTGTCGTGCCAGCCCAGTCACTTACCAGAATGGGAACAGACTATTGGTGGTGGGCAGCGACGCTAGAATGTGAGAACACTTGAAACTAGAGTGAGAGACTCTGAGGCACAGACTGGAGTTTGATTGCGAATTACAGGCAAAGCTGTCTGGTCTACTGGATAAGTTTCGTCGAACAAATGGGTGGATCTCTCTTGGATAGTATCCCTGATCACGGTCTAAGTTAAGATGGCGCAAATTTCACAATATGTTCACCAAGTCGAGCATCACAATTTGAGAAAATCAAGAAATATACAGTCATTAAGTCGTAGTCAAATGAGCTTTTGAAGAACGCCTAGCTACATGCCACATGCGCTGTTGAGTATCTTTGCCCAGTAAAACCTTTATAATTAGGGCAGAAATAGGACATCATCAAGTCGTTTGAATCTCGAAAGACTGAAAGACTATCCATTCAACTCCTACCCTGAGTAATTTCCCCATGCCAGATTATGCTGCGATTGAAGTACAAGAGAAGAGAACATCTACTTGCGCATCGACGAGGCTCTGCGCTTGCGGAGATCAGCTCGGGAAGCCTTGGCCTCAGCGACACGCTTGGCAAGAGTAGCAGCGTACTCGTTCTAAGAAGATGTTAGTTGGAATCCTCGAAAAATGATGACGGGAGAAAACGTACGGCGGCATCCTTGGTGCGCTCAGAGTTGCGACGCTTGAGTGCGATACGGTGACGCTTGTTTTGGAGGCGTTGGGGGGTAACAAGACGCTGGATCTTGGGGGCCTTGGTGTATGGCTTCTTTCCCTCACCCTTTGGCTGGACCTCACGGCGGATAACAAACTTGCGGACCTAAATTTGACAGCACTTCGTTAGCATGATATTTCATCTCACACTCTGGACACTGCTGGCTCTGCCTATCACCGTTTGATGGTAACAGACAGAAGCAGCAGGCCAGGCGAAGTGAATATACGGGGTACGTACATCATCTTCCTTGGTGAGGCCGAAGAACTTGCGGATCTTGGTGGCACGCTTGGGACCAAGACGCTTTGGGTGGACGGTATCGGTGACACCTGGGATATCGTTCTCGCCTTGCTTCACGATGGAGAGGGCAAGGACGGAGAGATCCATGGCGACGATGCATCCACGGACGGATTTACGCTTGCGCTCACCAGTTCGGCGGGGGCGGTAGCAAGAGTGTCCCTCAGAGAGCAAGAGACGGACACGGGTTGGGTGCATGACTCCCTGCTTCATTGGGAAACCTTGCTTGTCGTTACCACCGGTAATCTTGAAGATGTATCCCTTGAACTCGTCTCCGACGCTGTCTCCGGGAACCTCCTGGCCCATTCTGTAAAGTTCCGTCAGAAAATTTCCTTTTCATATATAGCCCATCGAGCGCGTAAGTCCCGTACCTCTTGTCCATGAAAACACGGAGCTTGCGATCATCTTCGATCTCGATGAGCTTCTGACTGCCATTGGCAGGCTATTGTATTGTCAGTTGAGTCCTTCTTGGGCTATTCGATCTTCGTCTCTGGAAACGTTGCGCGCGTGGGTCGGAAGATTCTACATACGAAGGAGATGTTCTAAGAGCGACCAATATTAGCAGATGATCGTGATTGAAGATATAGTCATGCGCGAAGCAGCGTGGTAGACTTACGAGCTTCATCTTGGCTGTTGTCGATGGTTGTCGTTGTTTCTTCTGTCGAGGTATCGTGCGTAAAACTTCTGTGAGCGGGAATTCGCTAGCGTGTGGGTGCAGCTGGGACGCTAGTGAGTAGCGACCATGTGACCTTGAAGTCTTCAAGTTTCCAATTGGCTGTATTCCAGGTTCGCTTACCAGTCGACTGTGAACAACAAACCCAGGAGCCACGCTTTTCCCAATGCAATCTTTCCTTCTATCAACGAATGTTGAATGCAACCAAAGTTTTAGCAAGAATATGTGGATAATCTACACGATCTGCATGTCCTTTCAAGTCGCCGCGAATTCTCCAAAAGTTACCAAGAAGTCAAGTATGTCCATGATTATTCGGTTTGGCTGATCAAAGGAAACACCTTCTGACTCTAGTCGTTCATCTCAGCTGAAGCTCTAGACATTTGTCATTGATTACTAGCGTACTGTACAACTGTCGATGAATGTTCAGCAAAATTCAAAGGATAAGCTGATATTCTTCGATAACATCATTGAAAGGGGACTGCGGAAGTGGCCTCTGACATCAGCCAGTATTGAATGATACCCCTGGATCGAAGATGCTTAGTAAATCCCAAGCGAAGTGAGTCAAACGAACAATTTCATTTGTAAATTTGAGAATTATATTAATTTCGTAAGACCGAAGAGAGTTCCGCTAACATGAATGATGCTTAGGTCGGGAATTTCAGAAAAGTAGAAATCTCCTTCGATGCAAATCATCAGACCTAACTGTGGTTTATGGCTTGCCGCTCGTGTAATCATCATTTATTCCAGCGCCGCTAACCTCAGCCGAGAGGCTAGGTATTAATCTCCCTTCATATATCTTATGGGCCAAGCTTGATGATCATGAGTTAGAAAGCAGCTTCCCCGGAAGTCTTGCTTCAGAACAATCAAGTTGAGATTGACCAAGTAATTAAAAGCTGCACATTTTCGACTTTCCAAAGCGTGCAGGGCTGATACAAGCTCATCAGGTTTCGAATTACAACTAATATGCAAATTCGGAACTTTGCAAATTAGAAGGAAAATTTCAACAACCTCGAGCTAGTAGTAACCTTTACTGCGAGACTGGGTGAGTGGCGGCTTCCAAACCTTCCAAGAAACCAATTCAAGCTCCAGAGCAGATTGACCTGAAGAATATTTCTTATATCTTTTAAGGTACCGATCGTAAGACTATAAGTCATACCGTATAACTTTCTTTACAGATTATCAGGCTTGAGGCGCACTGTTGAGTCTCAAGAAAAGGGATGGTTGTGCCAACTATCTAGAGCTGCATATGCAACATGTCAGATGTACTGGATGTGATTATCAGATTAATGCCTTCTTCTAAAATACGACAGCCTGGTTTGGGAGCTAGAGACAGGCGAGAGACGGTGAGGCAGGGGAGAGTAATGCAGTGAGGTAGGTCGCGATGCCACCCTCCAGATCAAATAACAGCTCCGACCCAGCCTCCAGGTTAGCCATTAGCTTTGATTTTTGACTGCTCGAGTGTAAGTCAAGGGTTAGTCTTCCCGGAGAGTTGCCTATCAGCCTAGCATTACATGGAGAAGCTATGGTGCCATTCTAGCAATATTCACTGTTGAGAGAGAAGTGCTTTTAGTGATGAGGATGCGAGATATGGGTAAGAGCAAGATGACATATTCGATGAAGCAAGATTCTGAATTTTCGGAAGAAGTATATCCGTCGGCTTAAATTGCGAAAGTGTGGTGGTTCTCCAACATAATATTGTAAACATTTGAGAATTTGGATGATGCGAATGCGATGGATATCATACTGTGCTAAGTGATGATCATAGTCACAAAACATCTGAGAGAAGCCAGCACCTTCATGCTGATACCTCGGTGGTACGTATCAAGGCATCATCAGTTCATCGACACCAACGCAAGAGCTGAATGACTGTCCCCAACGGAGGGTTCTTCACCTTAGGCTGTATTACTCATACTTCTAGACTCTCTGCTAAACCTCATTATTTCAAATCAGCTACCCCGATGATTACTCAATTCAAAGAATCAATTTCCGGGAATGTACGGCATCGGCAACGCAGACTATAGTGGCAGCCAAGAAGTTAGCCATCTTCGAGGAGAGAGGTCAGAAACATCTGGAGATGATTCAGAATCGGAGAATATAGCTATAGGGGTTAAGTGACGATAGTGATTCTTAAAAACATATTCAGAATTCGAGATAATTCGTATAATCGAAGCTCGCTCTCGGCGTCCTTTTCCCAAGCATCGTCTGCAAAAGAGCTGTCCCTTCTCTCTCATCAAGGTTCTGATCTTGCTGCTCATCACCCATTGCATTAGCGCCTGGACTTGCTCCCGATGCTTGAAGTATTCTACAGACTGTGAAGTCACAGCGCCATTCATATTCGGTAGTATCTACTCTCTTGCTAAGCAATGACCCAACACGTGTATTCAATCTTCCAAGTGAGAAAGTCACAGCTGACGATCTGATCAAGTATAGTGAGTAGATAGATGATATCCCGAAATGACTCGGATGGTCACGGAATGTCCGACAAAGTGTGCGGTCGGGGTGTGGCTTTTCTTCAACTCTACCTAAGACTACCTTCAGCTCTCTGTTCTTTCTTATGACTGACAAGAGACTAATTGAAGACATGACGTAGATCTGCTGCATCCCAATGTGGGATTATGTGGCCGGTCATATACTCCAACGAAGCCCCTTTTTTTCAGGGCAGCATCTACGCCGGGGGTTAGGTTGATAAAGGCAGAAGCGGTATATTTCTGGTCTCTCAAATGCTTAAGCCGAGAAATGCATGAGAAAGTTGGCGGAAGGGGTCAAGATCCTGGGATTCAATTGCCTGATCCTACCAGTAGTCCGAGAAAGGAAGCCGATCATTGAGTGAGTGAGAGGCTTGGAGTGTGAGATAGGAGAGTGGATTTTCGAGGCGAAGATTTAAAGGTCACTAAGTATATTTATCCTTGGCTGCCTTGTGCGTATTCAAACTTCTTCTTCCCGGAATAATTGCAGTATCTCCAGTTCGAAGCGGATGACGTGACGGGCAGCCTGTTAGTGATGTAACAGAAATTTTGCATGAAGTGATTGCTAAACTGGCTCCATCATTCCGATGTTGTCTTCGAAAATGATAGTCGACATTTACACGCTTAGTCAGCAGCCAGCATTTGGTCGCGTCGACGCGTCCTCTGTAGAATATTTATACTGGGCCTCCTCGTGCCCGAGCCAAATCTTTCGCAGACAATCAAGCTACTTCATGTCAATTGCGTCTCCTCACTACTACTGCCTCAATATGTCAAAAGTTGAAGTCTATCCCAAACCTCTCACACCATCTTCCAATACCCCCAACCCACTCCCCCAACTCCTCCAAACACCCTCCGGTCTCGCGCTACTAGAAATGCAAGGCACGATCAATCTACCCTCATTCGACGACGAAGATTCTATCTTCACGTCCACACTCAGCGGAATCGCATCACAGGAAACGCCAATTGGGCGGTTAATCTTTCCCGACTACGACCCCGCGACAGATAAGAGCGATACGGCGTGGATGAAGCGCGTCTATTTGTATGTGGGCAAACATCAGAGACTTACTGGGGAAGTTAAGAAGTTGCCGAAGGCATTGGCTATTATTAGGAAGAGAGGCGGTGGACTGGAGGAAGAAGGGGGAATGGATGTAGATGGGAAGGAGGGGAAGGAGGATCGGGTGGAACAATTGGAGGTCGTGGAGATTGTGAAATACAAGATTTTGTTCTCTATTAGGCCGGAACCTGTTGGAACTTCAGGCGCTGGCGATCTCCTTTCGTGAGGAGAGCTGCATGTTGGAGGATCGTACAAGAAATTGCTGATCGACCAAGCCACAACTACCCCGCCAAAGCTAAGGACCTCGAGCTCGAGGTCCTCTGCTACCTCACAGCGCTTTCTCACGAAAAAAGTAAGCCAAGGAGACAGAATGGCATCAGAGACCTCCGTGCCAGAGCAATACCTCATCAAGTCGTCTACGCCTCACGTCCCCAATTCTCCTCTACCAGTCCTCGTTTATCGATCCGTCCTTCCAGACGATCCAACTACCGAATCAATATGCGCTCGCATCGAACCGAATAAGTGGTTGAAGGGGGGTGTCTTCAAGCACTACGGTGCACATCACTTTCATAGTGTAACACATGAATGCTACGCCGTAGTCAAGGGCCATAGTCGATTGTTACTAGGCCGAGGATCTCTCGATCCGGAAACAAAGGACGATAGAGTAGTAGACTTGGGCGCGGGAGATGCGATCGTTCTTCCGGCTGGTGTAGCACATTGCAGTATGTTACCATTGAAGTCTGACATATGCAAGCTCCTCTTGCATTTGCGGATCGTTGCATAATGGTCTTATGTTCATTGCAATGCTGATGCGGCGTACTCGTAGGCATAGAAAGTAGTGAAGACTACGAATATGTCGGCCTTTATCCAGAGGGTAGTCCGCATTGGGACAACAACTTTTGTAAAGCCGATGAAATCGAGACGAGCCTGAAAGCAGCGAATGCTCGAGCTGTACCGATACCGAAGTACGATCCCGCTTTCGGTATCGGCGGACCTCTTGTTGATATCTGGAGCCAGGCTTCAACAAAGAAATGAAGTACAAATTCTGATTTTGGTTACGCAGACAGAATTGTTAAACACAATTCGATCACCGAAATATTCCAGATGTACCCTTTATGGTTTGTTGCAAAAGACAGACCATATGAAGTGAACGATTACTTTTTTCTATCCTTGACTCTGTTTTCGTATCTGTATCCTGATAACTCATTCGGCACCTGCGGTTTCCTTTTTGACTGTTCTCTCTTCTACCTAAGACGTCAAAATTGAGTGCTTCCCATGGCAGCTCAGCTGCCCTATTACGATAAACGCAGTGTCTGCTGCGTTTTGGCTTTGAGGCTGCTCACACCCCTAGGACGAGTTATGTAGCGAATGACTCTGTTACTGTTTCTTTCTTCTTGGAGTGTATAATCCTCCTTCTGCCTCTCTGATATGCCCTCAAAGGTGTAATCTTAATAGTCTTCGCAATACTCGGCACACCCTTCTTATCAATCGCAAACAACATCCAATATCCCGGTAACGCAGCCCCAGGACCACTCGGGACTGTAATCGTGTTACTCGTTCCGGAAACGGAATCAGAAACCAGCCTTCTCTGATCTGTATTCACAGTAAGTGTCGTGCTCCCATACCTCATAAGCGAGATCCTCATCACCCGCGAATCAGTAACAACAGCCAAAATCCCATCAAAAGATACTGTATTGCTCGATATTGAAGGGATGACTGGTCTCGCAGCTGCCGAGCCAAAGGTTTTGAACAAGTAACCGGGGCTGTATATCTCTGCATCAAGATGATTCGTTTGCACAACTCCCACAGATTCCTCCACCGGCAATGAAGATTGTACCATCAAGCAACAACAGCGCAATGCTGTAATGTGTACGCGGAGTACGATGTACAGGCAAGATACTGAGAGTCTGATTCACAGGACCCCACAACTCTGGCGTCACAACAGCATCTGTGTCCGTGAAAGTTACCGGATGCGGTTGTCCACCAACAACAAACACGGTCCAATCAGAAAGAGCTACCCCCGTCCGCGAAAGAACGTGCGTTGGTCATCGAGGGGAGAGCGATGACACTAGCAGGTTTGTTAGGTGAGCTTATGGTGATGAGATGTGCGGATTAGTCGCTGGGATGTTTTCATAGCTCTGTGCTCGCCGGCGGTGAATATCTTACCGGCTAAGACATCGTAGAGAACTGCGACGCCGCATATTGAGTCGTTGAGGCCTCGGAGACCGGTTGGGGAGGTCAAGCCGGAGCCGAGGGTGGAGTACCAGTTTATGGCTTTGCTGGGGTCTGCTTGGAAGATGGTGCTGCTGCTCCAGGGGAAGAGCAAGGTCTGTAGTGTGTCCGTATCAGCTTTTCGATACTAGCTTGAGATTACTTCAGAGTGTAGTAAAATTTTGAAGATAGAATTTTCGATATATGATGAAACGATTTGATGATAGCTTGCAAGATTCTACTTGGAGTAATAGTACAACTCACATGAGTGTCTTCTCGATAGATTCCATTGTTGTCCTCGGTCAACATCGGGTCCACTGGACATCTTGGAAGAAGAGTCCAGGTATTTGACCGCCTCATCAAAGACTTCTGCGTTCTTCCCCCGGGAATAGACGGATCGACAAGCCATGATCCTCCAATGACGAAAGCTAACATCTCATCAGCAGATATTCCACAAGAAAAGCATGTCATGAACCGGCAAGTATTTTTCCTAAGTGCCGTTTGTGGCAAATTTCCAGTTTGTGTTGTCGGTGCTGCTTTCGATTTTGCATTGGCCTACGTTGCCGTTGAGGTCTTTCGCGACAGTTACGTTCTGACGCGGTAGATAGGTGACGCCGCTGAAGATGAGATTAGATACATGATTTCTGATTTTCCGAAATTGTGAATAATAAACAAAAGTGTTCACATGAGACACTAATTGGACACATCTTAAAGGTATATATCTCTTAAGAAATGATCACACTGACGTGATTTGTAAAAACGTGTCGCCAAGATGTAAAACCGCAGTACGAGGAAATGGAACTACATTAGGCTCATATCCACTATGCAAAAAGCTGCTCCTTACACCATCGATAGCTCTGGTTCCCTCATTTCTTGTCTGGAAGAAATCGACGTTGATTGTCGCGATTGTAGCCGATACTTTAATAGCATTACTAGCTGTGGAACTGGCTGATTCAGCAGTCAGCCGAAAGCAAAAAGTAAAAGTTAACGCTACACAAGGTGAAATCATCTTGAAGATATACTCGAGTCTCGGGAAAGAAGGATGAGAGAGGGATAGGAGCGTAGGGGTCAAGAAGAGTCCTTATCAAGGCAGCGGCATTGTACAGTCCAAGTACCGAGCCGAGCATTGTGTTGCTCTGAATGCGGTACGCGCAGCCTTGTCGGCCCTTCAATCCAAATTTGACACAGAAGTCCAAGTCTTTATGAGTTTGATCTACAACGGTGAAGCTTATCTGTACTAGTACCTCGTATTATCGATTGTTGTCGTCGATGGCCATTTTCTCGCTAAACATTTTCTACCTTTCGGTTAGCTTCGAATTCTGAACTGCTGCACAACAATGTTTTGAACTCATGTAAAGACTTTGAGATCAAGTCAAGTGGTATGAATATTGTATGAGACAATTGGCATTTGTTATAAGCTCCTCACAACCACTTCTCAAACCAATTTCAACACTTTCTTCATTGAAAGCTCTCGGCTCCTAAGCACTTCTTTTCTAATGAATTATCAGGGTTTTCTCTCACCGGAAATTCATTTCTGCCAGACTCAAAATTCCTATACTTCATATCCAGCGCATGCTTCCATTATCTTCTCTCTTTCTCTTGAGCAGCTTGTACCCCGCCATTATGATAAACTGCAGTATCCTCTATCCTCAGCCATAATTGACCGGAACAATTAAGCTGTGCCCATGCTGGATGTATTACTCAAATGTAACGCAGCAGCTGCATTTATCAAAAGCATCACTGTGCCCTGTATCTCATAATGATTCGAAGACAGCCCAGCACGAATCCGCATTTGCAATATTCAACTATGCCTGTCACATCATCTCGGCTTATCTCTCCTCACGTTCTTAAGATATTCCATGCAATCCCTATTTGCTTGAGAAGGTCTATGAAATATTACTCCAGTCAAATTATAGAGTAATAGATTTCTTCCCATCACCGTGATCAGTAGATCGACAACTTTAAGACGCATCGAGTCACTGTTGAAGAAACCGGACGGGGAGCTATGGCGTTCGCCATATTCCCCATGGTCGCCATATTTGGCATAATTTGCTATGAGCTTATTTGGGAGCGCGAGGCCGGATGTGTAGGTGTTGAGACCATGAGCTGCTTCTTTGACTTCTACCGGGAGGCCGGTGTGTGTGGATACCTCGGGATGTGTGACTGAGCTACTGGCTATTAGTACTGGAGGAGAGCGGAAGAGGGTTAGGTTTTTGGGGAGTCTTTACTGTGATGTGTTCATTGAATACGGCCCCTATTCTGATCGACAGATACCTGAAGCTGAAGTTCTTTTACGAGGCTGCCTAAAAGGGTTAAAAAGGCCTTAAGATATATATTTCCGGGTAATAAGTACTTCATGACTTCCTTAATTCACAGAAAGGTTTACTTGGGTAGGATTCTGGAATGTTTGGTAAAAAAGGATCTCGATTAAGTGAAATTTTCAAAAGCGGCTTTACAAAGGTGTTAACGTACTTGACTCAGCTTATAAAGAAACTAAAAGAACGACACAGCACGCTTATTGCTTTGAGATCTGGTACCCAAAGTCTATGATTCCATGAATGTATAGATGGTACGATATTTAATTTGTGCTCGCTTTGAGAATTCCCTCGGCTTCATAATAATGCCTAGGCAGGGGAATACCTCAGATTTACTCGTGCAAGCCTGTTGCAGGTAGCCTTGAAATAAAAGGTCCACCTCAGGTACTTATTTTAATTTTTGACTCTTGATGAACTTTTATTCAGATCGAGAACGTTTTAGGCGTGCTCAGAGGAGATGTAACCTTACATCGAATTTCTTGGAATATCACTACTATGTAGGTTCATGACGGATTTCCGGTGATACTGCGTTGGATTTGGGCGATAGATAGACTTGTTTCAACATTTGAGTTGCCGTGTTCATTCCTTTGCTCATAAAATTTCAAGAATCTACGATTGAAGAGCACAGTAAACCAAGCAGCCACGCCTATTGACCTTTCTAAGCATATCAAATTGAGGGCAGTGCGCAAGAAAGAGAGCAGGAGTTTCAATTTGATGTGCCTGCGCCACAGCTCACGTGGCCCGTACTAAGTGGCTGGGCGAGCTTGGGAGAGATTTTGTGCTAGCGCTTCGCTTAGAGGTGGGAATCCCACAGGTGGGTAGAATGTTAGATTTCGCGGGTGAGAACTTTTTGAACCACGACAACCCAACGACAACCACCCTTTGACACTCGGATTCAACAGGTCAGTACACAATCATCCACGGGTATCGCCAGCATCGAATACACTCAGAATCAATGGTAGCCAGAGTCTGCGAGAAGAACGGGAGGAAGATGAGAAGGAGGGCGGGCTGGCACTTCAATCGCAATTGAGCGCACGATTTGATCTCGAATAAAGCGGCCCTTTCGCTCATCAGACCACTCTGCGAATCTTCTCTCAAACTTCTGCGATACACTCTGGCTGTCTCCTTGGTTCTGCGTGTCCCAAATGCTCTGGCTTGTCCCATTTCCCATCCTTCAATCCCAGATATCACACAATGACATCTGCTGACCCTTCCATGATCCAGACTCCGCAATCATGGGTATTTCTCGAGACTCCAGACATAAGCGCTCTGCTTCCGGTGCGAAGAGAGCACATTACCGTGCGTAGTAGAAAGCCCATATGCCATTCGGCATATGTTCCAACCTGACATGAAAGCTAAGACTTTTTACAGGGAAGAAGCGCGCTTTCGAAGCCGGACGACAGGAATCCAACACCCGTATCGGAGCAAAGAGAATCCATCTTGTCCGTACCCGTGGTGGTAACCGCAAGTTCCGTGCCCTTCGTCTCGAATCCGGCAACTTCTCCTGGGCTTCTGAGGGTATCGCCCGCAAGGTCCGTGTGATCGTTGTCGCTTTCCATCCTTCCAACAACGAGTTGGTCCGAACCAACACACTTACCCGATCCGCCGTCGTCCAAATCGATGCCGCCCCATTCCGTCAATGGTACGAGGCCCACTACGGACAACAACTCGGTCGTAGACGTCAAAAGCAGGCTGGAGCTGAGGTCGCTGAGCCAGATGCCAAGAAGAGCAAGTCCGTCGACAAGAAGCACCACGAGCGCTTCGCTGCCGTAGGAAAGGTCGATGCTGCTTTGGAGAAGCAATTCGAGGCTGGTCGTCTGTTCGCTGTTATCTCATCCCGCCCAGGGCAGAGTGGACGTTGTGATGGTTACATCTTGGAGGGTGAGGAGCTTGCTTTCTACCAGCGCCAACTGAGAAAGTAGAGTGGATTTCGCTGGTTTGGGATTGTATTTCTGTGGAGACATGGCTTGGAGTTGCATTTTACGGACAGGACAGTTCGCTAAGAACTTCTACGACAAAGGGTCATCAGCAATTCAAGGGGAATACTAAAATCTTATCATACCTTCAGTCCAGTCCATCGGCAAATTTCGATTTGTGATATTTGATGAATTTGGTGACTTTTCTAGTGTTCAATTTTAATCCTTGCAGAATATTTCAGCACCCCGCATCACAAGCCTCAATGTCCCCTCCACTCTACAACCACAACTCTAAAACCTATCATACAGCTAGCACCTGCGAGCAAGAGCAACTGACATGCGATAACAGCTATAGCTTCAATCATACAGATAAGAAAGAACACTTTCAACCAGGATGTCCGCCCACGCTTCCAGTTCCTCTGCGCCTCCTCACCC
>JACBAH010007455.1:0-31718 GCA_014282315.1 Neospermospora avenae | reverse complement strand
TATATTTTTATGATTTTTTCTTTTTTCTAATAGATATCTAAATCGTATTAACATACCTAGCTATTTTAAAAGTTTCCAAAAACAAAATTGAAAAAAATCCAGATGAGATACCCACTCGGTATCTACCGCCATACTATTCTCGCTTCCAAACCTAATAACTATCAGAGTTACCTATATCCTTCGTCAAAACCTATAACTCGCACTAAGTCCTAGGTTCTCCAGACGCCTGGTCCCCCGGTAGTTTCGGTTAACAACACCATCCTAACGGATCAAGAAGCACTCATGACGTTACAATTCCAAAATTCAAGATAGAGATAACCAACAAATTCATCTAGACAATCTCCACACAAGACCACGCCGGACCAGGCGGATCCAAATCATATCCGGTGAAGCCCAGTTTAAAACCCCGTCACATTCTCATAACTTTCACTAACCCAGAAAGCAAAAGTCGCCAGAATTTTTACGTGCCTTGCAAAAACCACATGTCAAAATCTCAAGGTAGACCGACTTCGTGACTCTAGGTCGCCACTTAAAAGAGATTCTCGTACAAATCTCGTGACTTTAAATCAATTCGAGTTGTGACCTTTCAGGATACTCCCACTCCTAGCGATATCCTGTAATTCTTTCGCGACAATAGTATCGAGTTATGACTTGCGGGTTCACTTTGTGTAGCCGGGCAAGACCTAGCTTGCCGGTCAAGGGTGGATGTCACTCGACAGTCTTTATATATCCTTCGCGCTTCATGCCTACCACTGTATACTTGTCTTGTAAGAGCGCTCGTTCTGACTTATGATGGAATTGATAGTCTGTTATCAAGGGGGGCTGCTATCCTTCTGCAGGATGGAAGCCAACGACAAAAGGGATTGGAAGCGCTCGTAGCCCCGGATTTAGACGCCCACTCCCTGTCTGGTCATAGGTAACGTGTTCGCTTCGGGAGTCGGGAATCAAGAAGCCAGCCAATGTCGTGTAACCAAGTCCAGTGCATTAACCTTCACAATCCTTCAGCTAGCGAAGTAGATGAACCTTGACCTATCGTATGGAATTGAAGCTGAGATGAAATATTTTACTTGTGTACTTTTTGATTTGCGCACAATCCGTATCATATCTACCACAGATGACTACATGGAAGCACCGGAATCCACCTGTTGCCTGAGACAGGGCCATCCCTCCCGAAGCCTGCTCACCAACCAGCTACTTCCTCGCAGAACTCGCTACCTCATCCCGTCATCTTGAACGTGACTCACGACAAGACCCTACCAAGCAAATAAAACACATCAATAAAAGAAAGCAAATAAGTAAAATCCGCAGCCATTCATCCAACCGACAGCGTAATCATGTACAGAGAACCCTGATGTTGATGCAATTCCACCTGCAGCCCATAATACGCCAGCCGTTTCGCCATGATCGCATGACCATTTAATTATGAACATCCCATCTCGCATCTAATGTCGTCTATGGATGGTAAGGCTTGTAGCTCCAGATTCTCGCCCTCATGTCACCGGAACCAGTGGCAAAGGAGCTCCCCATTGGACTTGGTGCCACGCTAATGACGGAGTTCTTGTGACCTTGCAACATAAGCTGAGTGTTGCCGGTCCTTGGATCCCAGAATTGGACACCACGATCCTTTGATCCGGAAAGAACCCAATTTCCATCAGGCGTAAGTGCGACAGATAGGACGAAGTCCTTGTGGCCTTCGAAAGTCCTGATGCAACGTCCTCCCTTGGGTGCGTTGCTTGGATGTCCGCCGCGTGGTGCAACAAGCTCCCACATTTTGATGGTCTTGTCCAAAGAGCCCGAGACAAGGTCCTTTCCGTTCGGTGCGAATGCAACGGAGTAGACGGAGTCCTTGTGTCCATCTGGGCCCTCGAGACGCTCAACAAGATAACCAGTAACAGCATCCCAGACACGAACGCTCTTGTCGAGAGAGCCGGCTGCGACGAACTTGGTATCGGGAGAGATGGCGACAGTTGTGACACCATCCTCAATGCTGAGGGTGAGGATGTTTTGACCAGCCTCGATATCCCACAGACGAACAGTTCGATCTCCACTACCAGAGGCAATGGTGCGACCATCACGAGCAAAGTCCAAGGAGTAAATATCCTGTTCGTGACCAGCGAAGGTGACCTTGATAGATTTGGTGTGGATGTCCCAGACCTGTGACTGTCAGTATACTTCTAGAATAAAAGATGCACAACTTACTCTAATCAACTTATCTTCGGCACCAGTTGCAAGATATCTTCCATCTGGACTGAAGCAGACACTGCGAATGTAAAGATCACCAACCGAGTCAACCGACTCGTCTTGGAGAACGCAGACTTTATTACCAGAGACAACATCAAAGATCTGAGCCGAGCGATTGCATCCAGTCGCAACGTACTTTCCATCGTGACTAAATCTAACACAGCAAACAACACTCTCGTGCTGAAGAGTGTGTAGAAGATCGACGTCGAGCACACGCGGAACCTCTGGGTTGAAGATGGCAAACCAATCTGCCTCGACCTTCTTCTGGTGAGCGGGAAGACGTTCAAGATCTAATTCGGCCAAAGCGTTTCCCACTCGGAAGATGTTCTGTTGGTTTGGTGGTGGATGACCAACCTGAGGCGATTGCGCAGCTCCTCTCGGGTCTGCTGGATATGGCATAGGCTGCTGGTTGATCTGAGGAGTAGGTGGTCCTCCGGGTCCACGTTGGTTCAATGGTCTTCCTTTCCCTGGCCCGGGAGAAGCTGTAGCTTGAGGCGGTTGCGCGTAACCGTTAGGGCCCACTCCAGGATACCCACCTTGAAAAGGGGCCTGTTGTGGTGGTGGTGGGGGAGGACCTTGAATGCTTGGCGGTCCAGCGGGTTGAGGCATCTGATGTTGTGGCGGACCATGTTGTTCTGATTGTTGAGGGGGTGCAAGACCCGGTGCTCCTTGTCCTCCCTGACCCGCCATTATACCGCCAAAGAGATTGCTTGGACCGTGACCGATGGCTGGAGGTGCTTGTGAGGGAGCAGCATTCTGGCTTTGCCCACCTAAAGCGCGTGGATTCCCTCCTCGGGACTCGATTTCTCGATGAAGGGTTCTGACTTCTTCATCATACCTATTCAGTCAGTTTGAATCGCACCTTGAGACAGTGCTGCTTACTTTGCCTTGAGCGCGATGTGTGCCTGCTCCATTCCGTAGACCTTCTCTCTGATAGTGTGCAATTCGTTTATTTGAGAGGCCACTACAAAGGCGAGTTAGCAAGTGAACATGGGGTGTCAAGATATTGCCTCGTCGGTGTGCGGCATTGGGTTTTCCCTTACTTGCATGTTCCACATCTTGTCCCTGACGAGCTTGGCTCTCGAACTCAGCACGAATTTGCTCCAGCAGTTCATTCAGACGAGTGTTTCCGCTGGGAGCGCCAGGTGCAGGTCCCAGACCGCGATGGGGTTGGTACATCGACATGATTAATTTTCGCGATGAGTTGTTTTGGCGGGTGCCGGATCACAGCGTTTGCGACAAGCTCCAAGATATGCGATCAGAAGAATGATGGTGTATATTGAGCAGCAATAATAGCAGGTGGTGATGATGATGAAAGTGCGCGTTGGATTGAGCTGAGCTGAGCTGGGTACGAAATCGCGCAGCAGGGCTGGCTGGGCTGGGACTCCGTTTGCAAGTCTGGAGGGGCTCCGGCTGCAATCCTTCCAAGTTGACAGCTAGCTGAGGTAGGTGGTACCTATTATTTGTTGACAGGCGTCGGCTGGCCTTAGGTAGATGGGGATTGAGACGGGCGTACGGCAGTGTTGGGAGTTCGATGAGGATAGGAACAACGCTCGTGCATGGGATTGCAACGATGTGTGATGAGCAGAGGAGAGGAGAGAAGAGGAGCAAGAGATCTAAGATGGAAGGGCGAGAAGAAGAAGAAGGGCAGGGCCGGGCACAGCACAGCACAGCACACCACACCTCTCGCTTCCAAAATTGTGGAGCGATAAACTCACCTAACCCACGCGGGCGCTAGCCAGACACGCGCCCCCTCGAGCAGGGTTGACGAACAGGCAGGGGCCCACCTCCCCTGTCGTGCATCTATCTGCAGCTCTACAGAGTAAGCGGATGTTGTGGTGGTGTGCGTCTGGATAGAGACACACTCAACACATCCAGGATCCGACGGATCGTGGCCTGGCCATTCTTGACAGGTGAAGCTTTTGATGATTCTACCTTTGTTATGATTCTACCTTGTATTCATCAGATGATGATATAACGTGTGACTCAAGGTATTGAAGGGATCTCACGACACTATAGCCATGCCTTAACCATACCAGATGATATCAATTTTTGGCATCTTGATTATTGTCGATTACAATACTATTTTTTGCTGGCGGGTGATGGCATTGATTGGCATCGATGTGGCTGACAGCTGTGACAAGCAGCCGTCCAACGCTAACAAAAGAAAGAGACTTTATCAAAATCACCGGGGTCGGAATAGAACCCCGCCGCCTTCAGACGCTCCACCACGGCGGCAGAAATCAAGCCTCTTTCGGTCTGGTCTCCTTCTTTTCTGACCACCGCATTTCTCACCAGCTTCTAGCGTCTGGTGCAACAAAGGATAGATCCTGGACGGCATGGCATGGCATGCCATGGCAACCTGCAGACGGGATGTATGTTTATCATAGCCGAGGGAAACCAATGTTTGCTTTTTCTGACTAGGTTTAATTGGCATCGGATACTTCTTCTGGCTTAGATTTATGTCCCGAATGACTGCCTACTTATCAACCGTCTACTCCGTAGGACGAGGGACGTCAATGTCACTGAACTAACGTATAAGTAGAGACCTATCGCTCCGTACCTAGATGATGGGGACACTAGCTCCTAGTCTATCTAGACATCTGCTACACCAAACATCCTCTCCCGAGAGAAAGCTGGTCCGGAAACACCTCCACACTGTTGGCGGTCTCCCATTCGCTGCATCTCCACCTGTAGTCACAGCTCAGCTCGTAGCCCAAAGGATCTTTCAATCAACAGATGCATCCGAACCGAGAACAAGCTAGTCCGATGCAGTATTGCGTACGAAGTTCACGACAGGAGGACAGGGTGTCAGATCCCTTCTAACGTGTGTAGTAAGCGAGAGACAAGTCGCAGGTAAAGGATAAGGGAGCGGAGGACTCCTGTGTTGCTGAAGATTGATTCGGAAGGATTGAGAAGATGAAATCCGAGAAAGTGTGCGACAGTCCCTTCTCTGATTGTCACGAAGTTTGCTTCGATCTGTTACTTTGCCCGTTCTTGTCTGACCAGAAGATGGGAGATGATCTGAGACAGCATCGACGTTTCAACTCCAGCTCAAGGCACGAACTACACGTGACCTTCATAGTGGCCGTATGCCAGAATATTTAGGGCGGTTGGGAGGGTTCCAGAATGGGTAGAGCTGATAGGGAAATCCACTCTGATTTGGGAAACTTCAGGTTCTTGTGCCGCCCATGAATACCATTGTAATTCGTGATTATATCACATGATCATCTCCTGAGATCTTGCTCTCGGCAAGTCAATCGTCTGTACAACCAGCCCGCGACGGAGCGCAAACCTTATGGTTAAGAGCTGCGTCATGTCCGTGAAGGTCTAGCCGTACGCTTGAACTCTATTGGTGGCCCCAAC
The DNA here is from genome assembly GCA_014282315.1 of Neospermospora avenae. Taxonomy (NCBI): domain Eukaryota; kingdom Fungi; phylum Ascomycota; class Leotiomycetes; order Helotiales; family Ploettnerulaceae; genus Neospermospora; species Neospermospora avenae. The sequence goes on along the minus strand of JACBAH010007455.1, from coordinate 26,111 downwards.
AAGCCTGGTGCTTGTTCGCTCGACAATACTTACCTAGGCATAATAATGAAAGTCATCATCATGTCTGTTGCTAACAGCTTGCGCTTCGGAACTCAAACTTCACGTTCGCTCAAAACATGAGCAGATGGGTACTTCGTTTCATAAAAATCAACTTTATACTTCAAGTATGTTATGCAATTGAGTTCGTCTCAGACCTCCCTTGCAACACAGCCTCGTAACCCTAAAGTACAAGGCTGAGATGAACTTTCAATTCTTTCGTCGTTCGAGCGGAGGGAGCAACTCAACTCAACTCACCCACGACACATGAGACATGTCAGTCAATCGGACTCGGACTCGGACGCTCGGCAACTCAATCTTTCAACCCGAATCTGATAAGACAACATGCCGCGTGTTAAATCGACCGGTCTGGTTTGCTTGATAAGCCGCGGATGGATGAGCCCATTTCTTGTACTGTACGTATGATCCGGGGACGAAATGCACCGGCTCGCCTGTCACAAAATTTTATCCAAGATCGAGATACTTGGTACAAGTGTCTGCCCCGCCTTTTGTCCGCTCTCGGTGATCTCATTCGTCAATGCTCCGCCGGTCGGCACGCCACTATGGAGGAGCTCCGGCCTCTAGCTCAAGTCAGGTACGAATGAGGTAGCTGGAGGCTGGCTGGGCTGGTAGGTAGCACCAGACAGGTATGGATGGGACATCAACAGAAATTTGTCAGGTTGTCAGGTTCTTCACATCTACCGGGATTCTACCTACTCGACATCAGATCAGATCAGATCAGATGATCAGATATCTCTCCGTCCCTCCCGCCAGTCAGCCTCGCTCCTCGATTCACAAAGAAAGTTCGTACAACCTCTTTATACTTTGACGGCCTGCCCTGCCCACCCGGAAAGTTGCTGCAAACCCATTGTTTTTGAGTTTGTGTCGCCCATCGAGCGCAACCTTATCCCACTGCCCCTGTCCCATCATCATCGCCACCATGGATGTCGCCCTCGAGTTCTGCGATACCTTCTTCTTCGACAAGGTTTTTGCCAAAGTCTTTCCTGCGTCGCCTCCTCCATATAGCTTAGATTTTGCTTCGAACTTTACAGTCGCGGATTTGAAGGAAGCCTCAACATGGCAATTCAAGCCCGCGACTTCGTTCTGGCATTTCACTCCACGCGATGCGGCATACATGAGCTCCTTCAACAGAGATAATGCGTACCGACAATATCTCTCTCTGTTCCTGATCATGTGGTAAGTGCTCCAATGGAAATCCCAGTGCCTCAGCTAACACGCCCAGGCTCGCCGGTGGTGCACTCTACTTCATCGTCTCGACCCTCTCGTATGTTTTCGTTTTCGACAAGACAACCTTCAAACACCCCAAGTTCCTCAAGAATCAGATTCGCCAGGAGATCCGACAAGCACTCAATGGCATGCCCTTCATGGCACTCCTCACAGCGCCCTTCTTCCTCGCCGAAGTACGAGGCTATTCGAAATTATACGACCGCCTGGACGATGAGCCATTTAAATACTACAACTACATCCAATTCCCCTTCTTCGTCCTCTTCACCGACTGTTTCGTCTACTTCATCCATCGAGCTCTACACCACCCGATGTTCTACAAGACCTTGCACAAGCCACATCACAAATGGATTATGCCAACCCCATACGCAGCACTTGCATTCCATCCTGTCGACGGATGGGCGCAATCTCTCCCATACCACATCTTTCCATTCATCTTCCCGCTTCAGAAGATGGCTTATCTCGCACTCTTCTTCTTCGTACAAGTCTGGACAGTATTCATCCACGACGGCGAATACGTTGCCAACAGCCCGCTCCTGAATGGTGCCGCCTGCCACACGATGCATCACTTGTACTTCAACTACAATTACGGACAATACACCACTCTGTGGGACCGTCTAGGAGGTAGCTACCGCAAGCCAAATGAGGAGCTCTTCAGAAGGGAAAGTAAGATGGGACAGAAGGAGTGGGAGAGGCAGTGCAAGGAGATGGAAAAGATGGTCAAGGATGTCGAAGGCGAGGACGACAGATCTTATGGTACGGCTGAGGCCGTCAAGAAGGAAATTTGATTTCCGACTCCGGAACAAGGAATGGTGCAGGCTTGCATAATTTTGAAGGGGCAAGCGGATTCGACTATATTCGAATAGGGGAGTTGGATTATGAAAAGGCTGGGCGGGAGACGAATGACATGAATGATGCATATACGGCGTTTGGGACAGAAAATCGCAGATAATAATCTGAGGATTTTTGATGGTCTTTATGATAGGCCTTTTGGAATATGACTTTCGAAATAATAAAGCTGAACGTAGACCAAATACTGTGAAAAAGTCTATTAATTCTTCTTGGGTGGCACCTACTTGATACACTTTACTCATATAATATCAAACGATTCAATTTCATCCAAATTTGATCCTTTCGTCTACCGGACAATTTCGGAGTGGCTCGATAGATCACTTCGTTTTGACTTCGTACGCAGCCGTGAGGCATCAATCTATTTCGTTCGATTGCTCATTCTTCCCCTCCAATATCGCAGATACTTTGTCCGGCAATACACGTATTTGGGGTAAACAAGCACCTACCCTGTCATGTGGTTCTAGCAGGTTTCTCCTCCACATTACACAAATCCCGAGCAAGCCATTGGGTATATGCCCTTGATGAGGCTCGTGCTATTAGACATTGGGCAAGGGTTCAATTATCCCAAGTACGTTTTTGTATATAAAGTCAAATAATCTTGCCCTGACTTCGATCTATCTAAGATATCATCATTTTTGTTTCTTTTTATATGATGGAATAATGCCGCGGGAATGCGCTTCTCGCTGCTCATACAACTCTCCATTGATCACCAATTGTGATTAAGTAGCTAGCCGGGAGCTTGTGGACTTCGAGATGAGGTGAGGATAAGAGAGAGAGGAGAGGAAGGGGAGGGAGATGATATATCGGGATCTGACAGATATAATTGGGGTTTTGATACTGTAGATTGACAAACGACGAGGCATCTAATAGCGATACGCATTTTCCTTTCTGGCGAGGTTGTTTCTCATTCTTTGCTTCTAGAGGAGTTCGCTGATTGATAGCAGATTTGTATTCAATCATTGTGTGAAAAGAATACATATCATAAGTATATGCAATAGGTGGTGGTGGTAAAGCTCGAAATGCTCGCAAACATTGGGTTGAAATCGAATCGCTTGTCAGAAACCAGAGGTATGCATGATAGTCCTGCTGGTGTGGGATAATGGGTCTTATCTACTAGGTAAGTTTCTGAGATTAGTCTCTCAGGATCTGGGTAAATATTGAGTTGAGTTGACCTGAGTTGACTTGAGTTCAAGGGGATGAATAGAGTTATTCAGCCACGTACGTGAAATAGGTGGCTTAGATGTATTATATTGGTCTGTTATAATCTTCAACGATTCGAAATTTGAGGTTTCAACTTGACAATGCAATGGTAAGCTAAGCTCCCTACGACCCGAGAGCGCGAAAGCATACTTGCTGGTGCCAGAACGGGATGATTGAAAGTATGTTCATGCTATATTGTATGTAAATTCAAGTCTTTGAAGATCCAGCTTTATTATGTAGAAGACTGATTGATTGTCTTGAGTTAGAGGAAAGGGTATTCGTTTTCACAGGTGTCACGATTTGGACTGGCAACTCGTGAAGTAATGAGTTCGCAACATCTAAAATGACTTTGCATATGACGTGACATGTTCAAGTGATGGCGCTTGCCCTTTGTATCGGCCTTTTTACTCCCGACATCATGAATCCAGCAAGATCACGATACCTCTGACAACCTGCGAATCTGGATATATTCACTATTTAATACTTGATCATGTCAGGCAGGCTATAATCATGCGCGCTTTCGCACATCCTGTGAGACTCTTTGCAGGTCGGAACGAGAGAAACACAGATTGCGATGGCTATCGTTCACTTCTCGTTTCGAAGTAAATATGACAAACGCTCGGATGGACCTCTGCTGAGACATCACGGATTTGAATAACACGCGCTCGCCACTCCAAGGCTGAAAGTCAAGCTTAAGATACCCGATACAAGAACGGGTATATTTTGTAACCGAGTGTCTTTCCCTCTTCGTAGGACGTTATCACAAACTTTAATGTGAAGCTGATGGCTAGGCAGAGGGAGCTTGCTCGAGGAACATGAAGAAGTATAATTTCTCCCTGGTCCCTATAAAATAGCTAGCTATCTCTCGGCACGGCATTTCTCTGTTCTTCACGGCATGTTAGAAGATAATCGCGATAGCCTGTTCGAGCATGAAACACCTTTTCTCCAGGGGAAATGGTTCATTTCGAGATGTTTCTTTGAGATGAAGTAAGATCATCAAAATCGGACTTGACACCAGATGTATGGATGGATGCTCGAAAGACAGAGCTGAAACTCCTTGTGACCGATGGTTCAAGATGAAGAAGCTAGTCGCCTCAGTAAAGATAAATCTCATCTACATAAGCTGCACCTCATCAAAATGCTGTGGTTGCAGGCTGTTTATTTCTAGCCCGCCCCCTCTATCTTTGTATGATCTATCATTTCTTCATTCAGCGTCAGTCTGCCATACCATCGTAACCTGCTCGTATCTACAATTCTGCAATCCCATGATCTAGCTTGAACTTGAATTCCTTCAATCCCTTCACACCAACATCAACCTTGAACACCGCACCAGCATACGGCTTACTAGCATCATGATCATCCGCAGTCGTGACCCAAATCTCCGTCCCCACGAAAACAGGACAAGTAATACACCTCGTCGGATACGTGATTTCACCCACGACTTTTCCCTCTGGAGAGATCTTCAACACTCGACTCTCGCCATAGAAAGCCTGCCAGATGTTACCCTCAGCATCGATCTTAAATCCGTCTGGATCTCCACTTCCGTCGTGTTGATAGAAAACGCGCTCGTTAATGATATCGCCGGTTGAGCCGTCGAAGTCGAATGCGATGATGCGCTTCTCGGTGGAGTGGACGAAGTACAGAGTCTTTTGGTCGATTGACCAGCCGATGCTGTTGGGGATTGTTAGGGATGAGCGGAGGGTTTTCCGGGATAGGTCTGAGTTGAAGCGATACAGAGAGCCTGTTGATGATCAGTAAAGTCTAAAACTTCATTGGAATTCTTCAACCAAATGATCTAGAATAACGTCGTGTCCACGTGAAGATAAACAGATCTGGTATATGTAGTGCTGAAAGATGTTCTCGTCCAGAATTGAGGACGGACAAAAAGGCGCGGATTCTCTCATATAGAGGCGAGGTGGTTAGAAGACAGGAAACTGTTCGGAACTCACCCTCAGCTTGTGGTTCACCCACGTGAAAGTCGTTCATCGTCCCAACCCAGAACCTCCCTTGCGGATCAATGGCCCCATCATTACTCCTCATCCTATCATCCTTCTCCTCGCTATCCAGAAATCTCTTTAACAATTCTGTCTTTCCAGTCTCCCTTTCCAATATATACACCCCACTCTTCCCTCCAATCAAGATCTTCTTCTTCGGATCAACACCTTCAATATCAGCCGTCACACCAACTGGCATATCAAATTGCAGAGTCTTCAAGCTCTTTGGTCCGACTGTCAAATCGACCGTGTGTAAGTGCCTCTTGATGATATCCACAAATCGCAAAGTATTAGTCGCCTCCTCATAGTAGGGTCCCTCGCCAAGAGCACAGTGAAGGTCTAGGTAAGGCTCCGTAACAGTCCATCGTTGGTAAGAGGAAGCAGGCATGATTGCTGCTGGTCTTGTTTGTATGAAAAATGAAACTACCCAATGCCACCAGGAAAGAAATGGACTCGAACCCTTTCTGAAAGAAATGGCCATGGCCGGGAGGCGGAGGTGGAGATACTCCCGTCGCTAGGAGATTTAGGTTAGGAGTGGATCTGGTTGCGGAAGCGAAGAGTAGTTCCCGACGCGATGGGCGATAGTCTCCTTCCACAACTCGAAATGGATGACGAAAATTCACAGGACTTGAAGCACGTAGGTAGTTCAATTGCTAGTGAAGGTTGGAAATCAAAGACTATGAAATCTTCGTTCGAAAAGCGAGCCTCACTTATATTCATCATGCTCGTCTGGCTATATCTCACTATCGCGATCTGGCCCCAAACTCGGTAGCCGGGCCTGAAATCCGATCCATATCCCCATCGGTCCCGAGACTCATCCATCCAACTGCAAAAAGTTGTTGGACAGATAGAATCCCGTATTTTGATTGACGAACGAGCAGTTTTGCCATGTGTGGATGTTGTGGTGGATATTCCCATCGGTTTTGCCTATATCGCAGGTCTTGGTTGTAGCCACTGACAGGCGGTGGGACTACGGACTTCAACATTCGTTTTGACAGGAAACGGGCAGCCCTTTCTTTTCATCCTATCAGCATCGCTTCTTATCTTCGGGATGCTAGTTCGGGTACTATGTTGTGTTCTGCAGATGCCTGATGCCTTGCTGTTGTGCTCATCGGCTGCTTCTCCCTGTGTTCTCGATGTGTCATAGACGGTCGGGGCAGCCTTCTTCATCGTCCATTTCTTTGTAAAAAGTCAAAGGACTTGTATGAACAAAAATTGACTTTTCCCCGAAAGTCTTTTATCTCGTCCTTACTCCGTACAAAGTGCAAGGAAGCTTTCCTACATTGAGTCGTGTCCAGAATTTACTCAGCATCACTATCACTTGAAGATGTGAATGAAAGTCAATAGGAACAGGGGTTGTATGATCACGTCAACACGGCTCAGGGCATCGAAGGTCTAAAGCCAGGTCATCCCAGATCTTGAGGCGGGAAGCAGGAGCTCAATGACTCAACAGAACCTAACTACTACTAAATTATACTTCTCACATCGCTCTGCCAACTCTCAAGCTATAGTACTTCCGTACGAAATTACCTTTCGTACAAGCAATGGTAGCTATTTTCCTAGTCGCCAAATTAACTTCGTTGAAGTCGATAAGGCTTACCTCCGCAGACCACTAAGGTTCATGTCATCATTGAGCTTCGGAAATGACTTTGGATGGGAAATGAGAGATGCCATCACCCGTATGGCAGATCTTGATCTACAGGCGTATATCGGGTCTGCCAGGGTTCAGTCAATCTTGGAAAGTTCCTGCAGCCTTGTACCGACATTTTACGAGGGAGCTCCCGTTTCGTGCATTTCGGCTTATTACGCTTTGTAGGTTGAGTTTATACTAAGCCCGTCACGCTGCAGGTCGTTGCAGCTCCGCACACCGCAATACTTCAAATCCATTTTCACGATCCGGAAGACACGATGAAGAATCTTCGCCATATCTTGACCGCTGGTTGAGCAATAAGATCCCTGCCAGCATCAACTGCATGCGGATCTTGCGATAGTTGGCGGAAGCACGTGCATAATCAATCAACTGCTTAAGCACTATCACACAATCATATCACATCACTTCTTCGAGCGCTTGCGCAACAGAATCTCATGAAACGGCGGATAGCCTTTAGCTTGGATTGCGTGCAACAATATCACCGAAATGTGCCGAAGTCGAGCAGAATATGCCACGTGACTACTTGCGTATCTTCATAAAGTCAACAATTAGCGGGGTGCACAGGCTCGGAGAAAGGGCAAAAGCCACTGTTTTAATGACGATTTCTTGATTGCCTTTTGTGGAAGCTTTCGTGAAATTCTTGCATTACACTAATAAGAGTGGTTCAACCTCGGAAAGTATGCTTCTGAGAATGTCATAGCATTCATTGCTTCTTTTACCAAATCCTCTCAGGTGGCTTGGGAAGGCAGTGTGAGACCCTCCACGGCAGATTCGGCCTGCGTACAGTAAGGCCTCCGGCTCTCGAACCTAGTCCTGTAATGTATGGTTAATTTGATACTTTTCTTTTTCTTGCTTCAGGTCGAACACGAAGCCTTGGACATCCTCTAGCGTTTGAGGAACCTAATCCGGAGAACAGCTGACTGTAAACCCATGCGAGTATGCGAGTCTTCAACAGACTGGCTTCTTGGGGCAACTGCAAGTGCTGGGATTATGAACATGCAGCTCTTGGGACGAACCAACAAGACAAGCGCTTATTCGCCTCATCTGATCTCGTCGCCTTGCTATGGCCCTGCGGGGATGCTGAGGAACCTTGTCGGATGGTTCGCGATCCAATTTCAAACAAAGCCTTTGCGAATAGTGGCTTTCGTGGCAACCATGGACGATCATGATGTTGTGCTGCTCCGGCATGCATAAATGCTCGAGCGCTCAACCGGGTTCTCTAGGCATATGCTTTCTGAAGCTGAGACTCGATGAAGGGAGTCGTAACCTTCAGCAACCACCCAATGATGGCTCACCGGCAACCTGTCCTACCATCGCCGGCAGGATCTTATTCGTCATCTCTGGTTACACAGCGACCGCGGCCAGTATCAGTCTGGAAGCTACCGAGGCATTCGTTCCGCTGTTTGAGAGTGGAACGGTTCTCGGATGTTTAACGCTGCGAATGCCTACCTACGCTAGAGCTAGACCATTACCAGCAGGCTGGGATTGGCGGCTGCTAGTATCAGCTCGTTTAACTTGACATTTAGATCTTCCAATCTGGGACTGTTCGCAAGACAAGCCAACTGGCATCAAGATGGTAACAATACTACCCTCTCCAGTAGACTTGACGCGGCTCACGGAGGAGTCATTGCAATGACCAGCTGCCGTTCGAATGATGAACCGTATTGGTTGCATGCTCATCGCCCCGATAATAATGCACTACGTTGTGGTATGTTCCATGAGAGGACGTGACGGAATACTCATGGCAGTCTTGCTCTACACGAGGGGCCTTGTAGCCTTGATGGTAGCAGATGCGCCTTTGTTCATTGATGTCGTGGGTAAGCAAGCAAGTGAGTTGTCTATACTATATACTATACTAGGTAGCGTTATGCAGCAGTACATGCGGATACACTTCCAAAGTCCTTGAAAATTCGATAGAAATCGCACAGTACAGTCGAGCATCGGTAGGCAAAGGGGAGTTGGCCGAAGCGATCAATGAGATTGATAGCTGAGCCCGACATGATCGTCACTCGCGCTCTCCTCCCCCGGCGTAGAAACGACTCCATGAAACATTCCCTTTCGCAAAATCGATCATGAGATCCAGACTAAATCTTGTTCAAATGAGACCATGGTCAACGGTCGACGCGGATCGCGCCTTGTACAGCCGGTGCTGGCTGGCTGGCTCACGATGCCATAAGGAGCACGCCTGAAGGCTGAAACTCTACCGCCTTTGCAATGGCCAAATGAATTCTTTATTCGAACAACAGCATGGGTTGAGACCAATGAAAACAATGAAACTGATAATGGGCGTGTTGAGCTAGCCGTAAGATTGCAATTTTGTCGAAAAGGCTGAAAAGGGATAAGCACATCTTCATTGGTTTTTGGATTCTCAGTTGCACGTCTGGTCTCACTGTTATCGATCCACTCTGCTGTTCCCAGATTAACGATCTTCATACCGCCTTGGTGTCGTTCCTCGGAACAAGACAGACGACAACCGAAGAATCGGAATCTAAGTTCTAATCCACGCCGGTTTTCTTTCCATCACTTCACCGCTCACGAGCCATCTTCTATCTCGAACGTCAGGTACCAATTGTTCGCCTAGGGGGTCGGTGTTTGGGCCGCTATGCACATCACATATGCATGGGGACCTACAGATTTCGGAAGGAAACCCTAATCCTGACTTTCACGGCACGGCGCGCTTTTCGCAGTAGCAGTTCTCAGAAGATGTTAATATACGTCTGATCTCATAGCACTATTTCACTGCCTGGGAATCAGGGGCGAGAGATGTGTAGTGTCTCGTGAATATTCTCCAAGACTCAGGAATCAGCTCGAGTTTGATATCCACCCGGGATCGAGCCGTTGAGCTGGGAGACCTTGACTTCCAAGGATATGATTGTTATCAGGGCACTACTGCAGCCCATCCTGTACTCCACAACCAGATAGAGATGCAAGCACAAATTGGCGGTAAACAAACAGTGGGGGATTGTTTCCTAGGATTCTGCTTGAGCCCACTACTTGCCACATGGAAATACAGCAATCAAGGACTACTTGCGCCAAGATATCCTGCTTCGTGAAGGAGTCTCCCATTTGCCAGGTACATGATATCAACAGCAAGGCCTTTTCTTAAGCTCATCATATCTTCAGCTGATTTCTGTATTTTTACCAGGCGTGCAGCATGGGGATTTGCCGTGGTCGGATCGAAGGACCAGGGCTAGTCAAACAGACGATGCACCAGGGGAACTCTCCTGGTATGGGCTTGAATCAATATCATTACGGTGAGCCAGGGAAGAGCAGAGACAGGGCAGGGCTGTCGATCTACGCAATAGTCTCACTTTTATACCTGTACTGTGAAGGGTTTCCCTATGAGAAAGTGGTCTCAGGTTCACAGTGTTCAGTAAGATGGATGTATTGCAATCGACTTGAACACGAGATGACAATCGCAAGACCGCTACGCAAATCCGACTGATGAGAGAGCGGGCATCACAAACGGATGGGCAAGAGAGAAAGACATTTTCATTCGTCGTCACAATCCATTCCACCATCATCAGACTGGAGCAGGGAGGGGGCTTTGAAAGGGAAAAGAAGGCGCCTTACTATTTTGTTGGCTCGCGGGCTCTCAGGGTCCACGGAATCTAACCAAAAAGCACTTTGTCCATCCGCACGGAAGGGAGCAGAATTGTGGTTCAGGCTCCTCGGACAAAGTCAAATCTAGCACTGCTAATCCATTAGGGACACTGAAACTGGTCGTCAGTCGAAGCGTTCTCACGCACTCAGTGGGTTTCTGGACCGAGGAAATCTTGGAGCGCAATTTGAAGTCGCAAATTGAAGTGGAAGTGGAAAGCTCGGTCTAACGTACAATTCACAATGTGGTACAAGGTCTCGACTCGGGGACGGGAGACCACGGCAGACAAGTGACTGAAAGGTTACCATCATGGCTTGCCCTGCGGATTCGCTACTGCAGCTGAATACAGCCCACCAGCCCAGGGTCGTTCAATCAAACCAGGCGCGCGCAATCCCTTGAGCGGCCATGCGGACAGGGCAGCGAGGAACACCCATCGAATTGATTGAGCATCATCATCATCATCATCATCATCATCATCATCATCATCATCATCAAATCATCACATCCTGCGAACCTGCCTTCGAGCTTCCTGTCTGCCCACGCTACCCTGTCCAAGTACTGTCCAGCGCGACACTTGTGGTACAACATCGGAGATACAGAGGCCAAGGTAAACTTATAATTCACATTAAGCACAAATTTAATTACTCACCACGAGGAGACCACGAGACAAGAGGAGATGCTAAATAAAGACTAGCGTGAACTCATTCCGGACCTAACCTACGGTGTTTAATTACAGGGTGCCCGGGGGCTGAACCGGCGTGTTGGTAGCCCGCAGCTAGAGGATCTAGGATCTAGCTGGCCGGTAGCTCTCCTCTCCTGAGCTTCCAGGCCCCGTTCAGCTCTTGATCAAAGAGCTCACCCAATCTGACCACGACTGTACAGTAAAGCCTTGGTTGATGGTACTTCGAAAGCTCTTCAGCTAGGCCCATGTTTATTTTTACATTTGTCAATCTCTTACAGTACATTCTTGCAGGGTATCAATCAACTTAGAGTGCACATTCGGGAAAAACAAGGCGGCCATCGTCATCAAAATGTCTTCACCGTTTGCTCTTGGCCAGGAACTAACTCTAGATACTTGCGGTGAGAAGTAAACAACAGCAGAAGAGTGGGCTGTCAACATGCAGGTCGAAGATGCAGGGCTTAATATGGCTGATCTGATCAGGGCTGGCTGATGCGTTCTCACCGCACGCAATTCTGGATGCGAGAGATGCATGCAATAAATACTTCACTCTGCATCTACGAAAAGCATGTCGTCACAACCTGCCTTCGTAAATCATGGCTTGCTTAAGCATCGCCTTGCTAGGGTCGCTAATTACTCCGTTTCCGTTAATCTTCTTCCCGTAGGCAACTTTAGGTCCTTCAATTGCATCACTTTCGGGGTTTTACGCCTCACTACACTTGAACCTCAGTCTAAGTCAATGGCCTCGCCCGACAACGTTTTGCTAGTCGTCCCTAGCGAGTTTGATATCTGATCTCAATCCCAGCTAGCAACTCATGGCCAGAGCCAGCCTTTTCTCATCTGATCTCATCTGAGTTTGGATTGCCCTACGCAGGACGAAGTCAACACAGCACGGAGCAAGTCGCAACCGTCACTAAGGTAAAGTAGGTTTGATACATTCCTCCATCGCCTGTGCTCCAAGCCTCAGACCCACGACTGCCCCTGTGAACCTACTCCCAGAGTTCCAGAATACAAGGGCGGCTGCATGACCAGTGGCTACCATCTGCGGGCCGCTTTGAAGGCAACCGGCGGATGGGCCAGGTGTCTGCGGCCTGTCCTGTCCTGTCCTGTCCTGTCCTGTCCTGTCCTGTCCTGTCCTGTCCTGTCCTGTCCTGTCCTGTCCTGTCCTGTCCTGTCCTGTCCTGTCCTGTCCTGTCTTGCCCTGGCAAGTAATACTGAACCCGGTACGAGTAGTATGCTGAATGCTGATATGCCTGTAAAAGGCTCAAGTTTCTTGGGAGTTCGGAAACAACATAGCTCAAGCCTGGCGAGCCTAGCAGACTGACTTACCTACCCAGGTAGATAAGGTGGAAGTACTAACCTCACCAGCTCTAGCATGTCGAGCCCTGTTGGCGACAAATGTCTTAGCATACCTACCAGCTGGCCCCCAGTCCGTGGTCATTCCCTTCTGCTACGGCTTTCCTGCCACTAGAGCCTGCAGCAGCCTTCACGCACCCCAGCTTACTTGCCAGAAGACCCGCATTTCATCCTGGTCAATAAAATGATCTCTTCTCTTCGGTGTTGGTCGTGAGCGAGCGACCCAAGGTCTTTCGGCCAGCAGACGTGGGACTGGAGAAGAAAAGCTTGGGGGTCCCCAATCGTACGAGAGAGGGCTCGTCCAGTTCAGCATTTACCTTCTCGTACTCTTGCGTGGAGCTAAACATCGTCGTCAGCAAACGTCCGCCAGCCAGCCATCCACAGGATTACGATCTATCCTGCTGCAGCTTCAGCCTGTAATAGTATCTCTTCGGCAACAGACTAGCTTCTTTGCTATTCCATTGGAGCTCTTTCACCAGTAGCAAGTCTTCCTCGGAGCTTCCTCTGGTGAATGGTCCATCGACCAGAGCCACTCCTTCTCGCTGTCAGTTCCCTCGATCCTTTGGACCACTAGTCATCTCTGGTAGCCTACATCCATCATCGCTGCGCAATAACTAATGTCCAGTGATTTGTCTTATAGTTTTGGTTGCTTTTGCTTCTTACATGCCTTGACTTCAACTCATCCCCTCACGTATATACTCTAACTGCCTCTGCTTCGACTATCTACCTGCAACCGAATTGGTTCTTGCCTAAACAACACCCCTCTAGAACTATCGGGAGGGAGAAAGAAGGAACCAGTATCTCGTTGGAGGCCTCGGTGCGGCGTCACCAGCGATGTTCCACACTTGACAATCAAATCAACTTTTAAAGGAACCTGCTACTAGGCTCAGAACAGCAACCACTGTTGGTTCTATTACTCATTGAAAATACTTCCTGGCAAAAGCCTGAACAAATATTCGATCTGGCTGTACAAAAATTTACTCCACGCCATTACGAGCGTCAAAGTTTGGTTGCATTTGGAGCGGACCCACGGGCATCGCCAAACGTTAAGCGGCTCGAGGTCACCCAGAATTCACAAGCCCTCGAAAATCGCCTCACCAGTTTTGTTTCCAAGATTCACAGCTATCAAAAGAGCTGGGAAGGTAGTGGAAAACGTCAATGTCCCGGTCCTGGGATCCATCTTGGGTTAGGGGATCAGGACTCGATGTCGCAGAGGCCTTCTGCGTCTCGTCCTGCATCTCGGTCGCCGCCCGAAGGTCAAAGATTTGTTCTTCCACCTGTGCAGCTTCGAGATGATTTCCGCCAGGAAGGACGACAAGGAGAAGGACCGCAGTCAGAGCCCGGAAGTCGAGGACCTCCTCAGTCCCAAGAGACGTCTCCTCGACATGGCCAAGCTCCGCAAAATCCAGGGTCAGGAGACAATTGGCGAGCAGCAAGACAACCAAGAGATCTTGGTGTTCATTCCATCCTGAATCCATCGGAGCCTGAGGGTAATGACGATACGGTTCGACGGTCAAGCAGTACAGCCATTGAGTCTCCCGTCTCAGCCATAGGGCGGTCCCCATTTGGCGCAAGCCCTGCAACGACTTCATCTCATACTTTATCGGGCCAGCCATTGCATCAGAGTATGGTGCCTCGACGAATTCTGACCCCAAGATCACCATCGGCTCGTACTGTGAGTGCTGCAAGAGCAGCTGCGGGAACCATTGACGCGCATCAATCGCCTTTCCTGCCTTCCAGAGGAAGAGCGTACATGGCTGAGCCGGGACCAAGCGCATCGTCAGATATTCCTCCAATGCCAAACGCTGGACAAGCTCAATTTCAACAGCACTATGGCTTTCCACCTGCATCTAACCTACCGACTGCTCCTCGACGATCAAGTGCGGGCACAATGCAGGCCCCTGGTCGCACGAGACTTTCACAAAGCACAAGCCCAAGCATTTCGGCATCTTCAAATAATCCTCCATCAACTCAGACCTCTCCGGCTTCCTTCTTTGCCCACAATAGTGGAGTTCAGCCACCAACGACACATTACCCAAGTCCGGCATTCGGATCCGCAGCACCGGCAGGAGGGATGCAAGCCCAAGGACACTCTGGACCACCTCGTAGTCAGTACACTTCCTCAGATCTCCAGATGCAAGGCACTTCCTTCCATTCCAGCAGTGCGGGCAGCTCAAGGCAGACTTCTGCATCAGACCCTATCCAAGTCATGACTTTAACCACGGCTGAAGGCTCGTACGATGTACCTGTAGACGTTCATCAAGCTTCTCGTAGCGCGGATGAAAAACGCTCACGAAATGCAGGTGCATCAGCTAGATTCCGTAAACGTAGAAAAGAAAAGGAGCTAGAAGCACACTCGAGCATCGAAAGGTTTCAGCAAGAAAGGAATGTTTTTGAGCGACGGATTCGAGAGGCGGAACAGGAGAGAGATCGATATCGACAAGAGAGGGATAGGCTACGAGATCTAGTGCTTCGAAATCCTGAAATGAGTCACCTTGCCATGCAAGGCCCAGCAAGTCCCCAAAGTTTGCAATCTGGTTCATTTTCGGAAACGCGGCAACACCAGCAGCAAACTCAGCACCCAACCCTGCAAACGGGATTCTACGGTCCGGAACCACCATCAGACAGAGCCCCAAGGAGAAGAAGGACAGATACACAAGGAGATTTTACTAGTTTACCTTATCCGCTTCCGCCAGCCTCAACGCTGACTCCCGGTCCTGGACCTGGCTACCATGGCCCTCCGGGACCTCCAGGACCTCCTGGACCTTCTGGACCTCCAACTCTACCTCCGTTACGGATGGAACAACCGCCAGGGCCACAAACCCCAGGCTCAAATATCCCACCTTCGACGAGTACTGCTCCTCAACCACCTTTTGACCTCTACACCCGCGGTCCGTATGAGCGAGGTTGGGCAGGAGACGCTGGACGACGATGATGCACAGCCAGAACATATTCGATGGGGTCGCAGCATTATTTGAGATAATCGACCCGATCTCAACCCAATTCCTAATTTCGACATAAGCTGTCTTGCTGAGCGAGTACTAACAATGCTCCTGAGCTATCGACTATACATAATCTTCTGTACCAACCCGTGTAACTCTACAACACAAAATCTTTTAATCTTTTCATATATCGTCATCAGCATCGAGAAGCGACAGAAGAAAGAGCTGCATTGTTGGGCAACCGACCTCATTTATACCATTTCATTCCCTTCCGGCGAAAAGGCTACGAGTTTATACCCCTGTATGTTGGTTCAGATCCTGATGCCTTCATACCATTTTTGTCTTTGTCTATACCATTTGCGGCGTCGATATTTTCCAGTTCTGGAATTCATTTTTCTTACTGGCTTGACTGAAAATCGTTTTTTTTTTTCGCTTTGCTTTCGCGTTTCAGCATGGAGTTTGCTGCCGGTCGAGCAATTCGCATCTTACAGAGGCATAGCTTGGAGCAGGGCGGAGGTGATCTGTTTTCTGGAGGACTCTGGCAATTGGATGGGAGTCCTGGGGGTGGCATTTTGTAATTTCGGGATGGGAGTGGAGAATCAAGTTCAGAGCGGCTGTACAAGATCGTTGGGATGAATTATATATAATAAACCAGAATGCAGAAAAATTGTTTGAAGAAGTTCGGGTCCCATAGCGAGTGATTGTTGATAGTCTGGCACATGGATTGCCTGAACAGCAGATGGCAGCATTTCTATCTATTGCTTTGCCAAGTTTCTATATATACTCTTCCACATGCATGCAGAGGGTGAGGGGTAGTGAGACCTTGAGGCTCCAAGTTCAAACACACCGAATCATACTTACCGAGACAAGCGTTGAATACATTCGTACTCGATGGTACAACGGAAGGCTTTTGAAGATTCGCAACCTTTGTTTAATCGGTTGCAAGTACTACCTATGTGTTTCATGACGCCTTAAGCAAGAAATACAAAAATTCGTGCCAATGAGGGGGAGGGGTAGCTCCGATTTAGCGAGGCTTGCTCGAGAATCTGGTCTGCAGGGTGAGAACATGGAAGCTTCAGATCGTGCCAGACAATGCGGCATGGCATGCGTTTTCAAGTCCATTAGCAAGAATCGCCACTGATGAAGTCTTGTATCTTATCTTCCAGCCATAATTGGATTTCACTTGTTGGCACGTACTGTAGTAGAATGGAATGTTTATTTCCTATCTCTCACGGCCAGCCAGTGCTCCAATTTTCCTATCGCAGCTCAGGCGCGGGGTAGAGCTCTAATCCCAAATAGGCCTGTCTATCCGAGGACCCCTTCTGAAGCTTCTCCCTGTGAGGAAGTTCAAACGTCCACCACATCGTTCTGGAGCTCCCACTCGTCAGCCCAGCCCACCTTTGAGCTCCGTTGTACAGTAGTAAGTATAACCTCAGCAGCTGCTTGCTGCGGGGTGTTTCCAATCTTTTGATGTTCAAACAAATTCTCCCTCTTCCTGCATATCTTCGACGCTCCCTATTTCAACAGCTTGTCCGTGCCAGTAAACAACCATCAACACCGCCAGTCATCGCATTCGATAAGAGCTTGTTCTACCGATCATTCAGCAGTACTCCCGCTACGATGTCTGACCTCTCAATTGAGCTTACAGCTCCCAATGGCAGAAAGTACACCCAGCCGACAGGCCTCTTTATCAACAATGAGTGGGTGAAGAGCAGTGATGGCAAGAAGATTGTCTCTATCAACCCTACGTATGTTGTGTTATCTTTCAGTAATATCCAAGGATCGCCCCTACAGATGCCAACCCATTCTCCTTGACGTTAGCTCGTGCTGACCTCTTTAGTGACGAGACCGAGATTACTTCGGTATACGCTGCCACCGCTGACGATGTTGATACCGCTGTTGCAGCCGCACGAAAGGCATTCAAGGACCCCTCATGGCGCGACCTTTCCCCTACCGATCGAGGAAACATGATGATGAAGCTGTCCGACCTCTGCGAAGCCCATCAAGACACTCTCGCAACGATAGAAACTTGGGACAATGGCAAGACATACGCAGACTCTATTGGAGATGTGGGAGAAGTCACTGGCGTATTGAAGTATTATGGCGGATACGCAGACAGTAGGTAACGGGGCAGCCCAGAATTTCCCTACCAAAGTCTCCAGGAACTCTTGAGAATGTACTCTTCCTTTTCCGAAATCTCTTGATCCGCCATTTGCTGACTGGCCCGTTACCTTAGAGATCCATGGCCAGGTCATTGATACCGGACCAGCCAAGTTTGCATACACGATTAAAGAGCCCATCGGAGTCTGCGGGCAGATTATCCCATGGAACTACCCTCTTGCTATGGCTGCTTGGAAGCTAGGACCTGCCTTGGCTTGCGGGAACACAATTGTCATGAAGGCTGCTGAGCAGACTCCATTGAGCATTCTGTACTTTGCCAATTTAATCAAAGAGGCTGGCTTCCCTCCAGGAGTCGTCAACATCCTCAATGGTTACGGGCGTGAGGCTGGTGCGGCAATTGCTAGCCATTTGGGTATCGATAAGATTGCGTTCACTGGAAGTACAGGAACTGGAAAGGAGATCATGAAGATGGCTGCCGTCAACATGAAGAATATTACTTTGGAGACTGGAGGGAAATCACCCTTACTCGTCTTCGAGGATGCCGATTTGGATCAGGCCGTGAAATGGGCCCACATTGGTAAGGTTTCCGTCCTCGGTAAGTTGGGATTATCTAATCGTTGCCAGGAATCATGTCGAATCAGGGACAAATCTGTACGGCCACATCCCGTATTCTAGTTCAAGAGTCCGTCTACGATACCTTCATCTCTGCCTTCAAAGAGCAGGTTCAGAAGGTCTCCGTTGTAGGTGATCCATTTGCCGAAACCACCTTCCAAGGTCCACAAGTTACCAAGACGCAATACGAGCGTGTCCTCGGTTTCGTCAAAGCCGGAAAAGAGGAGGGTGCGACTCTCATCTCAGGCGGCGAGTCATTCACTTCCGGCCCTTCGGCTGGTAAAGGATTCTTCATTACACCTACAGTCTTTACGGACGTCAAGCCCAGCATGAAGATCTTCAGAGAAGAGGTCTTTGGTCCATTCGTTGTGATTGCTAGCTTTAAGACCGAGGAAGACGCCCTTCAAATGGCGAATGATTCTACCTATGGTCTCGGCAGTGCGGTGTTTACTCAGGATCTCACCCGTGCTCACAGGGTCGCGAAGAACATTGAGGCAGGGATGGTCTGGATCAACTCGAGCAACGATTCGGATTACAGGATTCCATTCGGTGGTGTCAAGCAGAGTGGTATTGGACGTGAGTTGGGTGAAGCTGGTCTTGCAGGTTACACGCAGACAAAGGCTGTTCATGTCAACATGGGGACCAAATTGTAGATGGGTCGTAAATTACGATGATACGAAAGAATTAACATATATGTTTCATGTGGATGGACCTTGATCGAGAATCTTATATCTATATTCTTGGATAGAATTGTCAGAGAATTGAGTGATTCGAGACACGAGACTTCTTTCTTTCAGATCAAAACCTGCTTTCCTTTGGATAAGGCTGCTTCAAAATGCTGAGAAAGACGTTGTCGGCAAAACGATTCCGATCACCAATCTGCTCGCGCGCCGAGATCCTTCCAGTGATAAGTGCCGGAAGCTCCCAGTCCACTCCAAGATGACCTTTTCGCTTCGATCCCCTCCCAACCGGTAGACTTAGCCTCTAGTTTCAAGATCACAGGCCGCATGCAGAGCCTACAGTATACCATCCACGTGGTTCTTAAGGAGTTCGGAACTATTCCATCGCATTCTGATGAATGCAAGATTCGTTCTACAACCCTTAGATTATGGAAGGTAGTGCTCTCATTGTGTGAGATGTCTTCTGTTCAGATCTTGGAAACAAAGAACTGACGCTAATCATATGTGAGATAATAAGGAGCGCTTGTACGCTTGGAGGAAACGAGGTGACTTCCACATTCGTGCTGAATGGAGACTAAAGCACTATATTTGGATTGTCCCCTGGAAGGAACGATGGTTCTGGAATCGGCCAAAGGTTGAGATTCTTGACAACATAAACCCACGATGTTCCCACTACACATAACCAACCCATCATCACCGCCATCACACTACGATCCCCAAACAGCAATCATCAATTCAAACACGCCAATTCCTACACCCGCAGCAAAGATGCCAACCGTCGAAGAAAATTACAAACTCCTCCTCTCCATCATCGGCCAGATCACCGAAAAAGGCAACAAGCTCGTCGGTGTCGACTGGCAACTCGTGGCCGATGATTTGGGGTTGGACAAAGGTCCAACGGCTCAGAAGCGATGGACTCGATTCAAGGCAGAAACCATGAACAAACAAGCTTCTCCTGGCGCAAGCAAGGTTGTTGAGAAGAAGGGTATTGCAAAGAAAATTGTTGAGAGGAAAGCTGTTGCAAAGAAGGTTATTGTGAAGAAGGGTATTGCGAGGAAGGTTGTGAAGAAAGCCAAGAAGGAGGTGTCTGAATCGGACCCGGAGGAATGTAGCGAGGATGAGATTGCGGTCGATACGCCGAAGAAAGGTGCGATGAGAGGGGAGAAAGCTAAGGGGAAGAATTCGGTAACGAAAGAAGTGGCGGAGGTTAAGGAAGATAGTGACAGGGTCATGGATGATGAGGACGATGAAGATGACGAGGATGATGAAGATGAAGAGGCCGAGGAGGATGAGGAAGTAGTAGATTACGACAAGAAGGACAAGCAGAATTCGTCTGATGATGAGGAAGTCTAGAGACTCTGGAAAGTCTGGTTCCGGCATGAAGAGCATCCTATCTAAAGACAAACAAGATAAAAATGTACTATTATGAAAACGAAAATTCGAGCAATGAGAGGTAAATCTGGTATTCTGACAAGACAACCGGTGTGTGGAGTATCGCAAGTATCCCTACTTGACTATCGTGCTTCTTGTTCTGTTTCTCGCTTACCTTGTTGCTTCTCGCTACTCATTACATTGAAACCCCTCGAAGTACTTTGACTCGAACCACATCCGCCGTGACAGATTGTATCGTAGGAAAGGCGTCCTCTCGGAGTGATATTATGCTTGTTCGGAATTCAGTGTTCCCTCCCACGGTCACTAGATCCCCAAGCCTACACAGTCTCCATGTTCCTGTTTCAATTCTCTGACTTCTCTATACGTCTCTCGAATTGTTTACTCGGAAAGAGCGGTTTGCTTCGAGGCGGGAGATTTATCAACTAGCACCGGCAAAATGGGGTTAGCATTTATTCGACTCGCAACTCGGAATATAATAAGTTACTTACCTTTGTTTTGGTAGAGTATGCGGCAAGCGGATGATCGACAGGCGTCTCTCCTACCGATATCGATCAAAGCTTGGTTCCTGGTCGCATTATGGCGACTGATAAAGCCCGACTAACTCATCTGGATCTTTG
This sequence comes from Neospermospora avenae, assembly GCA_014282315.1. NCBI lineage: Eukaryota > Fungi > Ascomycota > Leotiomycetes > Helotiales > Ploettnerulaceae > Neospermospora > Neospermospora avenae. The sequence goes on along the minus strand of JACBAH010007455.1, from coordinate 5,133 downwards.
TATTCGGAAGCTGAAGAATTTATGAACTGATATACTTAAAACCTTACCTTATAATAAAACTAGAGTAGTTGGAAAAAATACGGTTTAACATTTAGATTTATCTAATTCACTTAGTAAAATATATAACTTTTTTATATTCTTAATTCATAGATTAATTCTTTTATAACTTCTTAAAGGATAAAATAACTGTCTAGATGTTTTAATATTTGTCAAATGACTCGAATATAAGACTAGATTATATACCAGTAATCACAAAATGGCCAGGGCGGGAACCGAAGATCAAATAAGTATGACATCGGGGAATTCGTCAAGTAAAATCGTATATTACTTTCGTGATATTAAAATGTTCTTTAAGTAAGGTCGTGTAATTTTTTTGTGACATTGAGATATTATTCAAGTAAAGTCGTAGATTATTTCTAGGACATTAAAATGTTGTTCATTCTAGATTTCGAGACATGACTTATCTCAAACAAATCCTTCAGCTACTTATGTCCTAATAGAAATGTATGACATATGAATAGTCTTCATGTGCGAGTCGTGAGGCTTGTTACTGTCTCCCGAGCCTCCTCTGCAGTAGAATACTCCTCTAAATAATCGTCCAGGCAATTCGTCTTCCTCAACTCCTCGCTCATCATCCTTCTTACTTGACAAACACTCATGATCTGTAAACACCCAAAGCTTGAATTATTTACTCAAAATTGTCTCACCTACTTTTGTATTGACTAATTCATGGCGGGATATGTTATTTGGGAATATTGTATTCATCAGACCCTATGAGGAGCTAGCTAATGAAGGCTGATCTATGATCAGAGCACCCGAACGAGAGGAATGGTGGCGTGATCATGATGTGACATCTGCTTTAACTTGCCATCTCAACGTAGTGAGGAAAGAAGGACGGTGATGTGCGTAAATCAGGCGTCATCCTCATCGATAGCCCCGAAGAAAAGACTTTCCTCGTAATCATAGGCTTGAGACTCTTCTTTGACATCTTCATTTACCTCTTGATCGATCTCATCATCGTTATATTCTTCTTCTTCGCTATCCTGCAAAGATAGCAATGCTCCTGAAGTTGACTGGCCAGCGGCCTTTTCCTTGCCTTTCGTTCCCTCGCTCAACATCTGCTTCGACTCCGACTTGGGCTTGGGCTTAACTACTTCCAGTGGCTGACGTTCCTCATCAAGAATAGTCCTACTAATCTCTTTTCCCCATCTTGAATGGCCACCAGAGCCGCCAAGAACGTCGTTGATTTCCCTCAAGAACTCGAGAGCAGATTGACCATGTGGAGTTCCGTGTGTACTCTTGGTAATGTACAACGTTGTCTTGTACACTTCGACACGATACTTGAGATGGAAAGGCCTACCTCGAGACATTTCCTGCAGAATCTTGAGGTACCCTGGGCAGGGTTTTGCCTTAGGAATATCGTATCGAGTAAGAAAGTCCACCTCATCGAAGTCTTGGTCTTCCCCTCTCAGATCTGTGTTGTCGTCAAACTCAAGTAGATCATCTTCACTAGTTTCGTCTTCCTATATTCAAAAGAGTATTAGTATAGCACATTTGGTAATGGAGGGATCTTGGTAAAGGATGGCTTACTTCTCTAGGGAAGTCAGGGTTTCCAGTGGTAGTCTCAATGATGATAAATATCCTGCCTCTTGTGCCCTGCAGTCCTGATCTCTTTTGATCCCACAACTCCTGAGTCATCGCAATATCCTCGAGATAGCCATCATCACTTCTCTCAATGATGTAATTTTTGGCAATAACGCAGTTCTGGTCAGTCAGATTGAAATACTCGCGAGCAGCGTTTCGAATCTGGTATATTCTAGCGTATTCGTCTGAGAAGGCATCATCGATATTCAGTTTGTAATCTGATATCTCCTCGGTTTCGTCTATGTCAGTAGGTGGAATACCATGTTCCGGGTCCTTCCAATTGCGCCAAACAACAGTGACACCTTCAGTATCTTCCACTCTCTCTTGCTCCTTCTCACGTTGCTCTCGCTTTACAGCCTCCGTGATGTCGGAGAGAAAGGCTTGAGGTATAGCTGTATCAACCTTGCCCCCCTTCAGAAATCGCTTCTGGTCATCCAGACATCGTCGCAAAGCAGTATCAACAATTGGCCACAGATCGGCCTCAGATACCAAGGTCGTGTTGAAAATTCCCTCCCTATGAAGCCTGTTCTGACTCGTGACAACTGTGACGAACCAGGCAAAGGCCTCGGCTGGTTTCCAATCTCCGAGTCTTTCTCCGGCACCAACCTCTAAGAATCTTCCCTTGGCAAAGTTATGTAAAACAGTCCTCAAGACAACCGAGGGCCCTGGCGGCGCTTCGTCAGTGACATTTTCATCTTCATCCATATAATGATTCAACCAAAATCTATTGAAAAATTCGCGGAAGAAATCCGCAAACAGCCTCGGGTAGGCAATCCATTCTTTGAGGTCTGCAACTGTGTTGATGTATGGCTGCATGTCTTTCAGTAGATGGGTCCAGGCTGTTGTAGGAGTGTGTCTACCAGCCCTAGGCTTGGCTAGAGCCGTAGATGTGGTAGTGTTATTGCCTTTGATTTTCTTCGCATCCTTCTTCGCGGGACTTTGAAGGGCCAAACGCTTCTTGGTAGTAGACGGACCTGGGCCTCCACCACCTTGACTTGAAGATCCGTTGCCTGTCTGAGTTTTAGTAAATTTTATGAAAGCATCTCGACCTGGAGACGGCCCAAGGATAAGACTTCTCCATGTACCCTGCTGTGATAGTAACTAACCTTGAGTACTCGATCTGTTCTGTATTGTAGATGGCTTTGTAGCCTGTGGAGGCTTTGCTGACGTAGTCGAGCTCGATTTCGCAGAAGGAGTGTTCAAAGTTGTACCTTGAGATGTTGCTTGAGGTAGCTGCATATTCGCTGAATGTTGAGGGGGCCTAAAATTCCGGTTTTGCGGACCTGAAGGATTCATGCCGGCCTGAACGGTAGGGGTAGCTTGAGGAGTAGGTGCTGACGTCTTCTTGGGAAGAGCTGGGCTGGGTAGAGTAGCTAGACCACTACTTGCTGTAGACGCAGACGGATTCGCAGAGTCTGTAGATATTGTCGTACCACCGCTATCTCCTGAGGGCTCAGATGCAGCTCTACGAACCGTATCTGTCGTAGCTTTAGGAGGCATGATTACGGTAGTCCTGCTTGCATATCAGCTTCATTCAAGATCTGTGGTGAAGATACAACTTACAAATCATTTGGGGTGTCTGTCTGGTGGTAGATATTCTATCTTGAGCAAATCTAGACATGAAAGAATGCTCAGATACGAAGGGAAGTTGGAGTACTATGGAGGGGAAGAGTGTATGATGTGGTTGAGTTGAGAGATGGGGTCGGCGAGGTAGACGTTGATGTTGTCGAGTTTGAGAGAGCCTAAGAGTTGAAATGTGGGGAGGTGTGAAAGAGGAAGATCTGAGTAGCTGGTTTTTGATGTGAATGGGGGATTTGAAATTGAATTGTCGAGGCTGGCCTCGCCTCCTTTTGACTTTCTGCTTCTGGGGGGGCAGTGACAAGTACGGTCTGGCTTAACGTAGCCAACGTGAGAGATGTGATGAGGAATCGAGATGATTAAATTATTTGGTTCGCATAAGCTGATATTTCATGTTTTCAAAGGCGCGATATATTAGCCTACTTCATATTTAAGTGGGAGCCCCGTTTACACCATTGCCTTAGCTCTGTTTACGCGACGGCAACGACAACAACAATCCCAGCACTTCAAGGCAGCACAAACAGCAAGAAAAGAGAGGTGAGTCCGTCTACATTCATAAAAAAAAAAAATCAGGCATTAATTGGTAGAGTAATATATCGAAACATAATTTCAAAATTAGTTCCTGGAATTTGCTTCTAACTTTCCGCAGTTTGGTATTCTCCAACCAGATTTTCCGATTTGCAAATTCGTTCCAACGCCAAACCATTCCTAGCAATTTTAATTACCCTCTCACGGCGCAAGGAGCTTTATTAAAGTCTTATATATGAATGTTATAATTAAGGCTAATAAATTGTTGATTCAAGTCAATATTTGGTCGCTATTTGCCCACAGCTACTGGTTAGGAAAGTGTAAAGGTAGTGGAAGGATTGCGGGAATTTTCGAGAAAATTCAGACATTGAAGTTGTGTCTTGACCCCAGAAATGTATCAAACTTCTCTTACTGTCCTTCTTCGTGGGTACTCGACAGCGTTAGAGGTGTGGTGTGTTGGTTCCTACGTGAACACACGATAGGTAAGTATCAAAAGTATAAGTTTTGTTGCACATCGAACATCGTGTACCTTTGTGTACCTTATCGACTTTTTTAGAGCTGTGTAAACGACGACTTGTTGAAGATTTTAGCTCTATGGACGACTTCGCTGAGCTATGTAAACGGCTACTGGTTGGAAATCTGGAGCTCTATGGACGAAATTTTGAGCTCTGTAACGACGACTTACCGGAGATTTGTTGCACATCGAACATCGTATGCCTTATCGACTTTTTTAGAGCTGTGTAAACGACGACTGGTTGGAGGTTTGGTTCTCTATGGACGACTTTTTCTCAGAGATTTGTAAACGATGAATTATCAGAGATTTGTTACACATCAAATGTTATGGCTCTTATCGACTTAATTAGGCTCTATAAACGACTTTTTCGGCGCTCTATCATTATCGACTCTTTTGAACTCTGTTACTATCGACTCTTTTAAGCTCTGTCAATATCGAGTTCTTTGAGCTCTATCACGAAGGCAAGACTTGGAAAAGCTCAACATGGCAAAGTCGTGAAATTTTATTGCACATCGGAAATAGTGGCCCTTGTCGACTTTTTAGAGCTCTGTCAACAGCTCTTAACAGCTCTGTCAATAGCTCTATCAATAGCTCTATCAACAGGGACTCTTTTAACATCCATTAATATCGACTGTTTAAGCTTTAGTTGATACGTAAAGCTACGATTAATAACGTAATCTCTGATTATCCTCTTCCCTTATATTAGATAAGAGGAGCAGGGAATCGAAGACTAAATGAGTATAGTATCTGAAAATTCGTGAAGTAAAGTGGGGGATTAATTTCGTGACATTGAAATGTCCTTCAAATATGGTCGTATATTACTTTTATGATAATAAAATCTTATTCATTCTAAATTTGGAGATGTGATT